>CAIGRP010047343.1:0-13370 GCA_903798385.1 Fraxinus cuspidata
TATTGGGCCAAATGACACGGCCCAACCAATTAAACAATAACAACAAACTTACCACAGCCCACACGCCCATAGCGCCGGGGAAGATGAAGTAATTGCAGAATTTCACGGCCTTGCCGCACGCCGGCGGTTTTCTTCCCAAAGTTCAGCCGGAGCCCAGCACGCGCGGCCGCCCCCCCGGCCGGGCGCTGGGTCCGCCACTGCCTCCCCCCCCCTCTTAAATATTTTCCCCGTTTATTAGGTTGGAGACTGGCAAAAATGCTATTTTAACACAAGTAGAGGCTTTCAGATGAATATGCTGCCATTCCAATAGCCCACAATTTGTAATCACCACTTTTAAGTAAGGCCGACTGAAGCCTCGCTCTGCTACCACTGCTTGTTTTTATCTCCTATTAGCTTTGCTACCCTGTTCGACAAAAAGAAATTTTACATCACTTCTGTTAAGATACAGTTAGAACAACAGAAAATATAAGGCCACACTGGACTTCATAATTAATTTCTATAAATTCAAATTGCAATTCAGAAAAGTTAAAACTGATTTTTAATTAATCCTGCACCGCAGACATAGCTCCAGTTTATTTGTGGGCAACTCATCAAATAGCATCAGCTGTTAGAGACATTTTTTTGCTTAAATTTAGTCTGCAACTGCTAAGTATAACAACATAAATCCATTGAGAATGTACCTGAAGTAAGGAGAGCCCGTGTTCTCTTGCACAGTCTAACACTTCTTTACAACAACCATTCCCTCGAGGACTCTTCCCACAACCAAATTCGAGGCATCCAGCTCTGATGAGTATTTAGTGGCAATGAGAAACACTGTCCCATTAGGATCCTTTCCTACTTCTCCATCGATTTCCAGCTTCCCTTTACGAGTAACCAACTTGATTTCTGGAGGTGGTTTTGAGGGGTCCATTACAATAATGCCAACACTTGTTGCCACATTCTTAGTTCCCAAACAATTCTCATTCTTTCTCCCATTCATTTGCGAGATTATCAATGGCCACTTTACTCCCTGTTTTCCTTGCAAGCTTTGCATCAACGCCATACGATCTTAGTCCACCATGTTGCATGTAGTTTAGCATGATTTTAACGAATTCTTTCGTCCTATAACTAGCACCTGCTGCTCCACTTAGGAGTTCGCTGAATCTTGTCTTTCCAAAGGGGACAGTATCACCATATAGCCCAATGATTATTCGACCAACAGGCTCTCCATTAATCGCTACATCAAGAGATGCCCGCTTTGCTGGAGTTTGATATGCACAGTTGGGAGTAATCTTCTAGACCAACGTTTTCTGCTCTTGCATTGTACAGGTGCAATGGTTCAAGGGTATGAGAGCCTACGAGTAAAAGCATAGACGAAGTGGTGAAAATTGAGATACCTCTACGCGATAATTTAGTACAATGTTTGAGAGGAGATGCAGAAGAAGTGGGCAGACTTTAGGGGGTTTGAATGGTTTTTGGAATGACCACATTTGGTTCGATTATGAAAGTTTAAGGATGTTTCTTGCTTAGTTCCTGAAATTCACAAGGTTCTTCACCTGCTGATTACTATTTTTTTGGATAAGAAAAACAGAAAAGCAAATCCGTATGGCAAGAAATGTCCACTGGTTCATCATCGCTTATAAATACTCAATATATGTGTTGGTGTTGGATTTGGATTTGTGGCCTCAAAGAATGCCCCGGCCGGGGAACGGGGTGGGGGACAGAGGACATGGTACCCACCCCAAACGCGGCCTGGCTCTTATTTTCTATTTATTTTTGCGTTTAAATTTAATTCGTATTAAAAAAAAATTAAAATAAGTTAATTAATAACCCGACAGGGCAACAAATGAAAATATTCGAATCTTAACTTTGCTTCTCAAAAAAATCTTTGCTTCTCAAAAAAACCCGACGGGACACGAAACAAAGAAAGCCACCTCGTTGCCACCCCTTTGCCTTAGCCTAACTAGTCTTGTACTCATTCTTTTTTTATTGAAGTATCCATTCATTTTTTAATACACGTGAAACATCCTACCACTGGCTGGTAAGGTCTCTTCTGACAAACAAAATATTCTTGAGAATAAGCTTAGTATCTGGAGATTAAGTCTATGTTTGACCTCCATTTTCTAAAACTCATTTTCTTTTTTTCCAAGTTCATTTTTATCCGAACTCATTTTCAACAACATATACTCCCAATAACATAATTTTGCACATGAATCCATAACTTTTCTCTACTTTTTAATCCCAATATTCTCCAAAAAATTCACTTCCACAAAACCCGTTCTCCAAAAATCTCTACCAAACAAGGGCTAAATAAAATGCTCGTGCCATAACAACCAGCAACAATGTAATAAACACCTCGATTAACTAAGAAGCCACGCAAGATCATAATGGCAAATAAATAAAAGAGTGAAATTTTAAGTCTTACCATCCAAGTTTACAATGGGCATCAAATTACCCAGTTCATAACTCTCCTAAAACAATGTGAAATCATAATTACAACTTACATGACTGAAATAACGAATACTTAAGAGGAAATGTATTTCCAAGTTCGAAACTAGCAATTCCTCATCTTCGAGTACCTTATTATCCAACATAAGCTTTTCCTAGCTTGAAGCTCGCACTTCTGCTCAGCAGCTTCCATTCTCAATTTTCTTTAATAGTAACCAACTCCTCTAAAGTCTGTTTTTGATGTTTGCTCAGCATCACTTCCATTTCCTAAAAACAATAGACGACCTGCAACGCCAAGTCAACGTAAGAATTAAAATTAGCCAAAGTAGAAATGCCAATATATTTAATAGATCAGCTATACCACGAGGATTAAAATACATTTGCCAAATGTCTATCTTTGTCTTTTACCCTTCCTAATCATTTCTTATTATTTTCACAGGAAATTCATACCTACATCAGCAATAGACCTCTAACTTTCCAATTTAGGCTTCCAATATGCGAATTTTCCAATTGCTATTCTTTTAAGTAATGCTTTTGCTCAAAATTTATACTGAAATTAGTAGTCTTCTAACAATGATATAGTGCAGTCCCCCCACCAACAAAGAAACGCAGAACAAAAGTAAAAAAGGAATAGAAAAACACAAGACCACAGCACCATTCAAGATCCATGCTCTATAGTTGCTAATAAAATAGGCTAAAACATAATGTAACATAAACATGGAACCCACAGGGATAAATTTAGAGAACAGGTCCCACTTGTCAGGGACTGGCATATATTTTCCTCCATAACTTCCATTCCTCAGTTCCCAGGAGTCTCCAGCGGTATTCTTCTCCATAGAAACAAAAAAATTCTAGGAAGTCGAACCCTTTACACGCCTGATGTATCTGTCCAAAGGGAAAACTAATAATCTGTCTGTGACAACCCCTCAATAAATTGCATTGTACAAGTGTGTTATAAAAATACTAAAGGAAAATACAGAATGGTAAAAACAAGGAAGCCCATAATGCACACATGAACTAGAATGGCAAGCTTTTCAGATATTTATATAGCTAAGTTTAATTGTTTGTGCTGGCTAATGGCATTCGTGCTTACATCAGAGAACACAATTAATGAAGGCAAAACAAAAAGGCAAATTGTAAAGTCTGTTAAAGACTGAGAAATATGGAATAACAAAATTTATACAAAAGCTTAAAGTGATGAAGTTGCAATTTTATTACTTAAGCAGTATTCCAGAGCCTAACAAGTCTTCATATGGAACATCCGTAGAAAAGGCCAAGCAAATAGGAAAATGATTGCAAACCGTTGCTGAGCAGAATGAGTACGACAGATAACTTGATGATATTAACATTAACAACTGTAGTATTCACTAGTAACCTTAAAAACGAGTTATAGAATTCAAAATCCATTCAGTAAGAGAGAAATGGAAAGCTGTGGGCAAGTATAGCACCAGAAAATAAGTAATAAAAAAGGAGGATAAAAGAGAAATATACCATTCCCGCGTATTGCAATCTCTCTTATTCGCCGAACAAGACCAGTTATGGGATCATTAAAGATTTTTGTCTCCAGATTCCCCTCCACATACAGGACGGAACTACAATGGGCATAATTCACAAACTATTAAGATTGACAACTAATCTGAAAAAAATATAAACTCAGGGGCTACTGTAAGCTGCTATTAGTCAAATTCGAGAGAAGCTCAAGACAAGATGAGAAATGAAAAATAGCCTCATGTATCTACTTAAGAACATGGCAGACAATACGATCTGATCAGATTTGATATGAATAAAATATTCCAAGCTGCAAGAGAAGTATTTCAAAGGTGGCATGAAAAGATATAACTATAATTTCCTTCAAAATTAGGTTAACCCCATAAGGCATGCAAGAAACTGATAATCCCGATTTATAGTTATCCTGCAACTTCTACGGTACTTAGAATAAGTAAACTAAGTTATATTAGGTGTAGACTCTCCCATAACAACCAGACATAAAGAAAATCGAAGGTTTATGACAACTGAGAAGCATAATACGATTTTCAAAATTACATATTACAACACATCAACAATTTTGGTCATCAGCATTAGAAGCACATATATCTGAAAAGTTTACTGGGAAGAAAGTTCAGAAACTAGAAAAATCCTCTTTCTTCATTTTTGAGGAGCTCTTAAGCTCCTGTCGTGTCATATAAGTATCACTTTTTAGTGTTACCACATGTTAACCAATCATCAAAATCATACACTTACTCATAAGGTAAATGATAGTTAAAAGGGCATTGAGGTTGAGCAGAGAGTTTGAAAATTACCCTGGAAGCAGATTTTTCATCGCAAGTTCCCCCAATCTCTCAGGATAAACTGAGACCCTATGCCACTGCACCTCAGACCGATTTGCATAATCCCTGGGTTCCTCGTTATCTAAGGGTCTCCTGTTGTTTCGAATGCCCCCAGTACCAAGTGAAAGCAGAGTAACCACCCGACCACTCTTTAATCTCTTTTGTATAGGAATCTGCCCCACTTGCCCCACCAAAATTGCCTGCTCCATGAGCAACATGAAGTCCACAAAACCATCAAATTATTAACAACACATCAATAGACTTTTGCAACCATTTGTTGTATAAAACTGACTGAATAATATCTTTGATATTGAAATAGACATATTTACACACAAATACAAAACAAAACAATCAAAGTTACAATTCATTTGCGCAAACAAGATATCCCGTAACCAAAATAACTAAGCCCCAAAATCATTGATATATTGATAGATAATAGCATATGTTTGGGTGAAACGTACCTTGTAAATGCCGATGTCCAACCCGTTCTCGAGGGGTCTATCGAAATTAGGCCTCTGCTTAATTGAAGAGGGATGGGAAGACTCGTTGTCGGACTCGGATTGTTCAGATAATAGACTTTTTGTACAGAAAGAGTGTAAAACTGAGGGTTTTGCTCTTGAGCTTGAGCAAATTGCACCGCAGTGTTTCCTTAAGAGTGAAGACGCCATTGACTCTGATCTTTATTTTGCCCTTTCCGCCTTAAACCGTAGGTTTTTTTTGCTAAATGGTCCTCCTTTTTATTTATTTATTTATTTTTAAACTTTGTAACATTTTATCAAACCTTTTAACTTGTCAAATTTTAATTTTAATTAGACATTTTATGAGGCTCACACATTTTATTAACTTTTTAACTATACATTTTATAAATCTGTTAAAACTTTTATTAAAAACTCTGTCTTACAGTCGTTACATTTTTTTTAATCCATGCAAAGTGACTTTTTTTGTCCGTTTTAAAAATGATATCTTTCACTACGACTAGATTTTGTAGGTTCAACTTTTCAAGATTATTTGAGATGCTCCACCATTCACTTGGTTTCACATAATTTGTGTACATGTTGATAATGTGTTTCTACTTTAACTACATTTAATTTTTTTACCACACATATATGATTTTTTATTTATATATCGTACATTTATTTGGGGGTTAAAAGGAAGTACACATGCAAGCAATAAAAATATCAATCAAGCTATTTGTATAACTTTTGTTGACAATGGCTCACTAATTTAAAAATAATTTTTAAAATAGATGAATGTGATACTGCTTAGTGTGAAGTTGTCAACCAAAATTGTACAAATATCATGATTTTAAAAATATAGAACACTTTTCAAATTAATAAAAATATGGATAATTATAGCAGAGGTCCCAAACTTTTTAAATAGTAGCATATGTTTCCTTTACTTTTCATTCGTTATAGACTTTTCCTTAACTTTTCATTCATTGTAATCGTCACCCTAACCTTTCCAAACGTCGTTGCTGAGACCCCAATGGATGGATTCCATCCAAACGTCTGTTAGTTGACGAAGCAATTGAGTTTGACCACACTTTTAATATATTTTGTAAAGGGTAAAACAGTAATTTTCCATTTACTCCATAAAAATAAGTTAAAAATTAAATTGGAAAAACCCAAAAAAAAAAACTATAGATCGTCTTCCTCTCCTAACCCATCGCCACACTAAAACCTACCCATCTACCTATCGCCGTCGACAGTTGTCATCGCCCATAGCCTACCATCGTCAACCCCTCACACGCAGCAGACCAAAACCCATGTGTTGTTACAGAAACCACCGCCTCACCAACTCATGTGTTATTATCTAAAATAAATATTCCATGGCGCCTCCACAACTCGCCACTGCCATTTTTCACCTTCAGCCTTAATGGCGTCTACGTGAATAATGGAGCATCCGTGCCCAAGTCCATCTATCCTTTAGTCGATAACGGAATCATCGCGTACTTTGATGAAAAATCTCCCCCCCCCCCCAGCTTGCATGGTAGCACTCGGCAATCTTCCCAATGGTAGTACTCGGTAGTCTTCGCCATGGTAGTGCTTTCACAAGCCTGGAATAATGAGGGCGCTAACAATGTGTAGCTGCTTTGGCTTCCTTATCTCAACCTTTTCATACCCAGCCTTCTCAACACTACACGAGCCACACACACATAATTGACCGTTTTGCCCCCGTCTATCGTTGTCGAAGCTCAATGGGTAACTCAAAGGGGTCATACTAGAATTTTCTCGGTCTTGCACCGACCGTCCGGCGAATGAATGTCTTCAATTTTGGACCAGCCACGACCATCATCTCGCTTTCTTCAGTACGTTTATTCCCCTATACTACCAATCGTCGTCGACAGTCTTCTGTAGTTCCTCCGACGGGGAAATTCGCTCCCAATTATCGGATTGCCGAGACCCAAAACTCCAAAAGCAATAGAAGTCGCAACTAGAGAATGCTCGTTCCTGTAAATTATCATTTAAGTTCGTTTCTTTATGGGATAATTCTGGGGTAATTTGATTTTAATTTTGGGAATTTTAGGTGGGCTGGGTTGGGTGAAGAAGATGGTAAATATTTATTTTTGGAAAACTTGCCACCATAATTCCAAATCTTTCACTTTTATGCAGACTTTGTCCAAATATTTTATTTGTGCTATCAGAAGTACCAAACCTTTCAAAATGTCGTAACTGGAGTCCGTATGGAGTGAATCCATCCATTTGACCGTTAAAATTTTTTGACTTCTTTTAACTAATGTAGAAGGGGTAAAATTGTACTTTTATATTATTCTACATAAAATAATATAATAGTAATTAAATAAAAATGTTAAAAAGGAAAAAAGTAGAACACTGATATTCTTCACCCACCCCAACCCAAAAATCAATCCGGAGATATAGCAAATGTTGGCACCGCACCATCTCCTCCGATCAACACCGCCCAATCATCCATTCGCACCTTCACGGTGCAGTATCAAAACCCAAAAAAGTGGTGGTGGGGGAGCCGACAATTCTTCACCCCATCGGCCAAAA
Organism: Fraxinus cuspidata; assembly: GCA_903798385.1. Lineage (NCBI taxonomy): Eukaryota > Viridiplantae > Streptophyta > Magnoliopsida > Lamiales > Oleaceae > Fraxinus > Fraxinus cuspidata. The sequence continues at coordinate 7,766 of CAIGRP010047343.1, forward strand.
AGCCACCGGAAATATAATCCAATAATACATTATACAATTTCTCACCGTTTTCATCAGTAAAATTTTTCCTAAAGCAACGAATGATTTCTGGGCAATCTTTAAGCTCATTAAGTATCAATTTCTCGTTCATAAGCGAATCAGAAAGAGACATCCCACAAGATTTCACGCCCATCAATTTCGGAATTTGAGAGCTTTGGCTTCTGGATATGGCTAAGTTCACCATTCCAAAGCTTTCATTACCCAAAATTTCACCACAAACCCAATCCATTTTAGTACCAATTTTTTTTTCGGTGAATAGGTTGTTATTGGCTTTTTCCGAAGAGAAAATACAGAAAAGATTGAATTTGTGGGTAGTGAAGAGTATAGTAGAGTGGCTCTTGAGTGAAGAGATGGGGCGAAGATCTGAAGGATGGTGGCGGTGATGGGGGAAGGAGTGATGGCAGAAGTCGACCGTGGTGTGGTGGTCTCTAGATCAATTTTTTGGGTTAGGTTGGGGTTGGGCTGGGCTGGGCTGGGCTGGNGAAGATCTGAAGGATGGTGGCGGTGATGGGGGAAGGAGTGATGGCAGAAGTCGACCGTGGTGTGGTGGTCTCTAGATCAATTTTTTGGGTTAGGTTGGGGTTGGGCTGGGTGGGGTGGGGTGGGGTGAGGGAAGAAGAACAATGTTCTTCTTTTCTTTTCTTTTTTAATATTTTTATTTAATTACTATAATATTATTATATGTAGAATAATATAAAAATATCATTTATCCCTTCTACATTAGTCAAAAGATGTCAATTTTTTTTGTAACGGTCAACTAATGGTCAAATGGATGGATTCAATTCATCTGGACTTCAGATGCGACATTTTTAAAGGTTTGATATCTTCGGTGACACAAATGAAAGGTTTGGACAAAATCTGCATAAATGTGAAATGTTTGGTACCGTGACTGCAATTTTCCCTTTATTTTATTTAGTTTTTAGAAGATAATATTATAAATATAAGATTACCATTATGCCTTTTTAAAGTACAAACTCAATTTGTTGATCAACTAATAGACATTTGGATGGAGTTCATCCATTGAGACTTCGGTTGCAATATTTCGAAAGGTTAGGGATGAAAACTATAATGTATGAAAGGTTAGAAGAAGTTTGCAATTATTTGAAAGGTTTGAAACTTCCGCGACAATTATCCCATAAAAATACTCATTAGTCAGTCAGAGAATTCATAAATAATTCATTTTACCAATAAATAACTCTTTAAAATATTAGTCTTAAAAGTATTACTTTATAGGGGCTCTACCTCCAAACTCTGGCTGCTATAACATCCCTTTTGTCTATATTTTCATTTTTAAAGGGCTTCAGTGCTAATATTAAAACATATCCACTTATCTGAAAAAATAATTAGCTTAGGATAAATTAAAGACTAATTATAATATGTTATTATTCATTAAAAACAAGAAACTGAAATTATAAAGCTAAGACTAAAAATTAGTATTGAGTCGAGAGAGTTCAATAGTGTCTGTCTAGAACTAATTTTGAAGAGCCGAAATTATAGCTCTGTTTGGCTCCTATTATTTGCCATTTTGATGTTTGGAATAATATTTTTCTGAAGAATGTGCGGTTATAAAGAAAAAAAATTTTGAATTTAAATTTAGTATTATTTTATTGAATAATATGTGACTAATAAATACGTGAGTAATAAGAAGAGAAAAAATTAATTATAATCTTAATGGGAGTACGTAATATTCTGTTCGAAAGAGCCAAGTAACCATGAAAAATAGGTTGCTTATGAGTATGAAACAAGAAAAGTTTAAACTAGATGAACAAAGGAGAGAGAATTTGGAAAGAAAATCAAGGAAAGTGAGACTCCTCTCTTTATTGTCTTCTTTTCTTGCTGCTGCACTTTCCCTCTTTATACTAGTTATATCCGAATAGACATGTAATAAATTAATTGGGAGCAGTTGTTTACTCTATCTTATCTGCAGTAGACTTTATCGTATACAAATTCCCTTTTTATTGGGCTGTCTATTTATACGATTTGCATCGCAGCCTCAGATATCTAAAATATCATTCATAAGGTATGCTATTTTCTTGAATAATTGCTTAGAAAACGTGTTAGTTTATCCAGTTTATAAGAAATGGGAAATTTTTGAAATATTCAGTCTTGTAGTGAAAGAAGAAGTTGACTTGTGGTGGTAGATATTTGTTTCATGAAAAATGAATTAGGCCCAAAAGTTCTTCGAGTCATTTTCTCTCATGTTTAGTACGTTTTGTTCATTATCCCATTTGTCTATTTCTGTAAAACTGATGCTTTCCTGAAACAAATTATTTTTCTATTTTAAGGAATTATTCTTATAATTTTTGTCTCATGTGGATAAAGGAAATGATATAATCTCTATATTTTGATTCATTAAAACACCAGTAAATTTTATTGTTTCATATATAATTCACTTGTCTTGAAGCTTTCTCTCCTCCACTGATTGTTCAAAATTCTTGCAGTGATCTGGAAAGTGAATATGGAAGAGAAGTGTGAAATTGCGAAAGACGTAACTGAAGTAATATACTCTCTTAAAACCAGCTTTATTTTCCTTTAGAATTAAGCCAGTTCATGTATGATGATTTATTTTTTGTCCTTTTTATTTCAGCTAATAGGTAACACGCCGATGGTTTATCTGAATAACGTTGTAGATGGTTGCGTCGCTCGTATTGCTGCAAAAATGGAGACGATGGAACCCTGCTCAAGTGTAAAAGACAGGTTTTCATCATCGGATCTTGTTTTGCTCTGTTGGAACTCATTTTGTCTTGCTTGGGGACGTATTATAGTTATGACGTTGTCAATGGCCAATTTGAAATTGATATATTCTGCAAATATTTCAATACAGGATTGCCTATAGCATGATCAAAGATGCAGAAGAGAAGGGTCAAATTTCCCCTGGGAAGGTTAGTTTTATAGGTGGATTGCGGTATTTCATGATTAACTTGGGGGTTCTCACCAAAGATGCTTATTTGATAGCCAGATTGTTTTATCAAATTAATCTATACTGATATTTTCTTTTTTTTGAATAAACCGGAATATGGAAATTCAAGACTGTCCTTGTTGAAGTCACCAGTGGTAATACAGGCATTGGTCTTGCGTGCATTGCTGCAGCTAAGGGCTATAAACTCGTTATCGTTATGCCACATACATATAGTCTTGAGAGAAGGATTATTCTCCTAGCATTTGGAGCTGATTTGCACATCGTAGATGCAGCCAAGGGCATAGATGGTGTTCTTCAGAAGGCTCTAGATATAGTGGAAAAGACACCCAATAGTTTTTTTCTTAAACAATTTGAGAATCCTGCCAATCCACAGGTACATGTATATAAATAAACTGTAGATTGTTGCATTGCTATTCTATTCATCAGGTTGAGCTCCATGTGTAGATTCACTATCAAACTACTGGACCAGAAATATGGGAGAGTTCTGAAGGTAAAGTGGATGCATTTGTTGCTGGAATTGGGACGGGAGGAACAGTCACTGGTGTAGGGAAGTTCCTCAAGGAGAAGAATCCAAAGATAAAGGTCTGGCTACTTTTGTGAGGGAAACAGAGATATGCTTCTCTTATTTTTCTTTTTTGTTTTCATTCTTAATTTGTTAATTTTATCTATTATATATATATACTCTTTTTCAGTTTCTTTGATTCCCTTTTTTCTATTGACTTGCTAACAGGTATGTGGTATAGAACCTGCCGAAAATGCAATTTTAAGTGGTGGAAAATCAGGTGATCCTATATATTTCAGCAGGATCCATCTTTAAAGCTAGTTTGATTTTTAGTCTAGCATTTCTTTTCCCCGGCAAAGCTTGCTGACGCAAACCGGAGGAATTCTTTTTGAAAAATAGCATTTAAGCTATTGCTAAGTAATTTTCAGGTACCCGCAGCTTTCTTAGAAAGGATTGTCTATCTGACATTTCGACCATCTATTCCACTTGTTCCTTTTTGACTAAAATAAATGCTAGTAAATAGAAATATGTGTACAATGATTATTGCCTCAATTTTGTGGAATTTATTGATACTGGAAGTCCTTGTTTGGACTCCATTTTTTTAAAAATACATTTTTATCTTTCTTATTTTCAACCACACATATTCCGACAAAATAATATTACATTTAAATCCAAAAAAAATTCTTATTTTTTAATCACACATTCACAAAAAATCACAATTGCAAAATTCGTTTTCTTCAAAAATCTATTTTTAATGGAGTCCAATCAGGGGGCTATACGAAGTAATGATGATGAAATAGTAACGTAAAGAACATCATAGTCATTGGAGTGAGTCATTTCCTTGGAGATCTATCTCTTTATCTCCTGGCATGGGTTGAGTTGGATTGATTTTGAGTTCAACCCAAACACAACTCAATATGTTCAGTTTTACAATAATTCAAACATAAATCAACCCATTCACGGTTAAAACCCAACCCAATCCAAACCGACCAAATTTGGGTTGGGTTGGACTTAAGTCCAATTCAAGTTGGACAATTTTTTTATGAGACATTTTTCGTTGAATTTAAAATTTTTCTTTAAAATTTGATACAATTTCATTTTGAACCAATTTCAATAACATTAAAAAGGGTAATTTGAAAGGCCTTAAGTCAATTGAAGTTGGATCAATAGTACCATTTCAAGTCGATTTGAAAGGCCTAAGTCAAAAATCACATAAAAAACGAGTCGAAAAGTCGAGGCACAAGTATCAATGAGAGGCAAAAGAGACGAGGCAGAATAGACGTGAAGCAGAGGAGAATTTTGATGATTAGATTTTTGGTTTTAAGCACTAATGTTCTTTTTAATATTTTTTAATTTATTAGGTTGGGTTGGGTTTTAATAGATAACCCGGAACCCAACCCAACTCAACCAAAAATTTGATTTACTAATCCGAACCCAACCCAATTGAGCTAAAAAAACCAATCCAAACCGGTTGGTTTCGGTTGGGTTGATTGGTTTGACTAGTTCGGATTGGTTTTTGCCCAACCCTAATTCTATCTTATAATATAATCTCAAAACTGCTTCAAAACTCAAATTATGCTGAAGTTATTTTATATTTAGTTTTTGTTATGAGTATGAAGATACTAACTTTGTGGCTAGTTTACACGCGTTGATGTTAAAAAGGACCGCATAAGATCCAAGGTATTGGTGCTGGTTTCATTCCTCCTGTTCTGGACGTCAACATTCTTGATGAAGTAATTCAAGTAAGCATACATCTTACCATCAAGCAATTAGTTCAGTTGAAACATGGTGCTTCTTCAAAAGTTATGGTTTTAGTTTATAACATTAAAGCTACTGAATGATACTGATAACCTGACTAAAATGAGTGGATAAAAATAGCTCCTTTGTATCATCAACAGGCAGTGAAAAGAAAAGAAAAAGTGAAGGTATTGATACCCAATGTTAGGAACTGTTAGAATTTAATCTAGTTGCAATATAGTAAAGTGCAGAAATAAAACTTATCGACCGATCGAGTCTCGTGACAGCACGATGTCCTAAAGCGAAATTGCCCGTCGATAACTGCTGCGACCTCTATGGACAATCACTTCCAGGATACAACGATCAAATGAACCAATTGTGCAGCAATCACAAATGGTTTTCAGAAC
>CAIGRP010047348.1:0-13774 GCA_903798385.1 Fraxinus cuspidata
ACTTACATCTTAGAACCAACCCATTCTCCTATAGGAACACAGCGAGCATGACAGACAGGTGATCCACCCTTTGCAATGATTCCACGCCATATGTAATCACTCTCAGTATGGCGCTGTCCAAGTCCACTAGTTGTGACCCTTCCAGAAGAACCAGATGCTCCACCAGCACCTAGTTTACCCATCACGTATTGCTCATCCGACCCTCCTCGTTCTGTTCTTTTAAGTGGAAAAGAAGTATCGTAAGCAGGGAAAGGGACATCAACCCGTGATCTTTTCGATTCTCTTTGAAGCTGACTAGCATCAAACACGTCCCATGAATCAGAAGTAGATCTATTTGATGGTTTTAAAACTGCTGAAGGAGAAGGGACAAACCCAGGTGTGGGAGACAATCTTCTCCAGTTTGGTCCCCCAGTCAGAGCATGGGGACTAGGATTCTGCAATTTATGAAAATCCGCCACGTCAACAAACTCTGGATGCGTAAGTGTAGGCTCAAAGGTAGTGTGAGGACCCAAGGGTCTCGTATATATATCAGGTCCACGAATTCCAAGGGATGCTAGATGTCCAGGATTGTTATTGGCTAAGATTGGGAGGTTGTGACGAAGAACGTCCATCTGAACAGGTGGAAATGGAAGGTCTTGAACAGGCTTTTTCAATCCAGGATAATGACCAATGTAATTTTTTCCAGGTAATGGTTCACTTCGTGAATACTCAATTGAAATCCTGGGATCATTAAAGAGCTTGCCTTCCAATCCCTCTTTCGCACGTCTAGCTTCTTCAACACTTCTAAATGCAACAAAGGCACAGTGCCTCTCAGGGAGTATCTTTATCCACTCAATCTCCCCAAATAGTATCATGGCATTGTGAAGCATTTCTTCTTCAAGAATAACAGAAGGAGGGTGACTTATCCATAGGACTTTAGTAAGTTGTAAGTCTCCTTGTCGAGCTCCTGGAGAAAGGAATTGCTGCAACAAATACAAGAACAGGTGTTTAAGACAATAAAAAAGATATCTGGAAAAATAATCAAACTGGAGATGTTAAGATAATAGTAAGGATATCAGGAGGTGGTAACACGAGATCTATATGGGCATTTCCAAGTAAAATAAGAACCAGCTGCACTTCGGATATTTCCAACTGAAAAAAATTCCTAAGATCTATATGGATCACCCACAAGTATAAGTACTTGCAGCCAAGAGCAACTAGTAGCAGGAGAGAATATCTAGTGCTCATCTTCTCATTAATTAAAATAGATCTCAAGTAAGATAACTGGAGATGAAAAAATCTCAAAATAAAATTAATATCAAGGAAGTTATAGATTACATGTTCTGTCATGGACCCAATTATGTTGGGCTCATTGTAGTTTTGCATGGAATCTTGTGCCATCCAAGGCCCCACGTTCCTGCTAGGGAATGTGCCTTCTCTTGCATCTGAACTCGACTCCTGTAAGATTCAGAAATTAACAATGATTTATATCAGGAGAAAAGCAAAATAAACCAGGTAACAGGAACTCCTGCAAGCATAAAGACAGCAGAGAGAAATTATGCCCCCATTTGGTTCAGATTAAAATTTAGATTTTAATCTAAGTCAAAATCAACAAATAATTTAAACAATACATTTCATAGGGTCCACAACTTTTCAACCATACATTTCATCAACTTTTATCAAAATCTACTAAAAATCTGATTTGAATCCACATCAAACAAGGGCTAAAGAAAAGATCAAAACTTAAAAATGATCCAGTGTGGAGGAAATGAATAAAGAAAGGACTGCAACGATCCCAATAGCCAGAATTTAATGGATCATTCCTTGTGGAAGTAATCATTAAATTTAGTTTGACATATTCACGGAACATATCTGCAGTGGTAGCAACTTACTCTTCTAGAAGAATGTGACCTAAGAAAATCCACACGAATCTGATCACCGCCGATTTGTTTCCCATTCATACTTTTCAATGCTTGAGAAGCATCTTCCAATCGGATATAATTAACATATGCTGTGCTTCGGTCCCTGAGAAACTTAAACTCCTGGATTTTACCAAATCTCGAAAACTCCTTCTCCAGTTCTTCTTTAGAGACAGATTGGCTGATACCAGCCACCCACAAACTCTTGCATGGTTTAGCCTGCAAATAACATGCGTAAAGATTCCAAAGAAAAAGAAAGTTATACCAACGATAAACAGAACATATCAAGTTCAATGAAATACCTAACAAATATCAACAAATCTTCAAAGCATTTTATGCAATTATCTTTGTAAAAACAAAAGAATCATAGAAGATGAAATTTCAGAAGTGCTTAGTCAAGGTGCTTTCCATCTGTACAGTTGGAGATTTTTTTCATGTACCTAACCCAAAAAGAATACAATTAAATAAAGCAAATACGGTTCAAGAAACAGTAAAACATCAGAGAAATAGGAAATAACTGTTCAAACAGAGAGAGGCTTGCTCGAAAAGTTGGTATAAGATTCTCTCATGCAAAACACCATGAGAAATCATGTTACCCTCAAGGGAGTTAAGTCTAACAAGATTGAGAAATATGACAAAGAAAAGCAAAAATATCTGTAAGCAACAATATAACTTGCTTCTAAACATATAATAGGAAGGGGCTAGACAGGTTTATGTAGCATTTGGCACGATAGTAGGATAGCCTGAAAAAGTTAAGCAACAATTTCATTAATATACACATGGCGGCCGACTTATAAAAAGTCCATTTGAGAAGCTAGCTCAATGAGTTTCTCAGTTCCATTTCTTAAAAAAATCATTTGGATAGTATCAAATATAAACATTAATCATTTTGGAAGTTTATTTGAAAGGGACACCAAAAGTGGCCCTCTTCTTGTTAAGACATAAAGATGTCATGAAATATAATCCATCAACTATCACTGTAGCATTGATATTATTAAAAATTCTGCTTTGGCATTATTCTCAGGAACTTGTTTATGCACTTCATAATGAAGTGCTGGCATACATGTAGACCTATCCGAGCACCTGTGTTCAAAACATCCACGTGTAACTAAATGATCTATTTACTAAAAATGAATGGCATAAAGCAGCTAGAAGTTGAGAATTGGAAAAGATAGGCAAGATAACTTCAGAAACTGTATGTGCTCCTTGCACAGTTCAAGCATAATTCTAATGCAGGTGAAATCTAAAATATTGAAACAGGAATTGACTTCGAGAACAGGAGGATGACAGATAGCAGGAGTTTTGAGACATCAATTTTGGAAATGGTAAAATTCCTCTGATAGTTGAACCCCTTTTATTTTTTACTTTTTAAAATGTCATTTGCATCTCCAAAAAGGCAATTCTGGCCTCATAGCATTGGTGATAGCTTCCAGAGTGAGGATAACAAATACTATTGTATTTTTCTGTTTTATAGTCCAATTATTAGTGCTTCTCTTACATATTCTTTTACCTATTGACTGCAGTTCAAGGAACATAAATCCTCAGCTTCATCTGAGTTATGGAGAAACCATTTACAACTAATTAAATTTCAAAATCATTATATTCTTTCCAGGTCTAGACAGTGAAAAGATTTCTTTTAAATAATAGTATTCGATCTTGTCATTCACTAGTGCCATCTCAAGTTTTCCAGAGTAAGCATCGAGGCCAAGTTCTCGTCATCTCTTCACTAAGCAGTAAATAATAGACTAAAAGAAGTTCACAAAATTTCAATAAAAAACTCCCTATTTGATTTTCAGTGCCTGTCCAACCTCGGCGTCCTAAAATTGTAAAACAAATCTGTAAGGTCTGTGAAAAAATTAACACTTATCAGCACACAAGCTTTATTTCCAGAACCTTCCTCATTTATTACTCAAGATTACTTAATATAGCACTCAAGCTATTAGTAATCTCCTAACATAAACTTCAAAAACTTAAGCTGGCAATTCCTGTGATGTGCTGGGTACTTTGTTAGAAGAGAATATATCAAATGGTTCATATGTCCAACTTAAAAGGCTTACTTGTTAATGCATCTGACTGACTACATCTTTCTGACATATTTTCTGTTATTTACTTCTACTTTCTGCAATATTTTTACCCATAGGATTATTTCAACCATTCATAATGTGAAGATTAATTAGGAAATCAACACTGCAACGCCTATAAAAAATCATTTACAGCCTTTTCTCACTGAGAGACGGGGGAATTTAAAAGAAATTACTACATTGTTTCCAGTTTTTCTTTCAATCGGAACATTTGACATTCAATCATTTAAACAAGTCCAGGGCTAAACTGTACTATTTTTCAAAACATCTATGCTGTTGTACAAAGACGAGCACATTTCGAACCTATAACACCTATCCTGAGAAAACATATAAAGGTTGTTTCCTGTGTCCAATCCAGATACATTGTTTACCAGATCACAAAAGCAATATAGACCGATTTTAAATTTTGCGTAGCCAAAATGTTCTGATTTGAACTTGTGCATCTTGTGTTTCTGAAATTCAATCAAATATTGGTAGAAAATAATAATACACTTTCTGCTACGGAGAATAATAACAGTGCTCTGCCAGGAAATTTGTATCTGACGTGTGACCACGAAACAAAGAGCTAGAAAATGTTTACATTTAAAGCTTGTTTGGTACCAATTAAAATCAGATTTTAATCTAAGTCAAAGTCAAACAATCAATATAAACCACATCTTTCATGGTCCCACAGTTTTTCAACCACACATTTCAAATACTTCTATCAAAATCTAATTTTAATCCCCACCAAACACCACCTTAGTAATATCACCTCCAAAAGGTGATTTGAAAAGGAGAAATTATTGACTCCTGAAAATCAATTATAATCCTTTTAACATCGTTACATTTTTTAAAAGCATTAGTCTCTATTTCTAATTCCGCAATTAAACTAACAGAATCTTAAAAAGCTGTTCACTCAAATTTTTGGAAAGCTTAGATTATTTTTGTTGGGTAAAACTTTGGAAATTGTTGGCATTATTCTGATTTTAAGCAAAATTATACATCTAAATTACCCAATTTTTATTGAAACTCTCATCAACAATTTCAACAACTTTCTATTTTCGCAAATTACATTAAGAATAACCAGGTTCACGAAAATTCCTCATTTTTACGGCCTTGTTTACTCCGCTGTCGTTGCCCGAAATTATAAAGAAAAAAAAAACCAATACATTCACATTAAACCATTGAGAAACAAAATTTATACAGAACAAAAACAACAAACTATCAAACAAAACCAGTAAAAATTCTATTAAAATCGAACAATATAAACCCAGAGGATCTAAAACACGATAAAAACAATGAAATGCATACCGATTTAGCGAACTCAATTTTCAACGGGATTCCACGGAGGACGTATCCTTGTAGGCTCTGTTTTGCAGCTTTGGCAGCCTCGATGTCCTTGAAATACATAAATGCGTAGTTCCGGCCGGGATACAGAGTCAGGCTATCCACTTTTCCGTGCTTCTCGAAAAGCGCCTTCAACTCCGACTCGGACACTTCAGCTGAAACGTTTCCTATCCATAAATTATTCGACGGAGGGTTCCCCTGCCCCGGATCTGCGGTTGAGGCATTCAAATTGACCGGGCTATGGCTAGTTTTCGCGGATCTGTTGAACGAAGCCATTAATTAACCAAAAGATTTGACGAAATATGTGGATTCTAAACAAGGAAAATGAAGTTCTGTAATTGATTTGAGAGAGGGGGGAGAGCGACGCTGAAAATTTAGGGATGAATTGAAACGCAACGAGGGAGAGAATGCAGAGGAAGGGTTTTCGAGGAGAAGATTGGGTGGGAGAGAGGGTTCTGACTATAGATAACTCTCACTGCAGTCTCTAGTTTTAAGGTTAATATCAATTTCATCCTCAATTCTTTTCTTCCAATGGAGCTCTAAATTTTGAGAAAATTTCAGCTACAGTCCCAATTTTTACTTTATTTTGTATTTTGTCTAATTAATATCGGGCAGTAGTAAGGGTGAGCAATTTTACTCCGAACCACTTGATTCGAATGGTTCTAGACAAGTTTTCTATTCTAGCTATAGTCTATAAAATCATATTTTGATTAGATTTCAAAATATTTTTTCATGAATTAAGCCAAATGTACAGGGTGTGAACCCCTACACTTTCTCGCATGAGGTCTGTTCCGAATTTATGATTCTAGACAAGTATTCAATCCTAGCTATAGCTTATAAAATCATTTTGATTAGATTTCAAAATATTTTTTCATGAATTAAAGTCAAATGTATAGGGTGTGAATCCCTACACTCTCACATGAGGTGGGTCACCTCTACACTCTTTCATATGAGATGGGTCTCACATGGGACCCACCTCAATAAAAGAAAAAAAATCACCTATCCACCCCCTCTATGTGTGTTATCGTGGGGGTTTTGAACCCCCATATTAGCCCGCCCCGCCCCGAATAGGGCAAAGAACCCCGCCCCGAACGGGGTGGCGGGGCGGGGTGGGTGGGGCGCCCCGTCTCGGGGCGCGGGGCAGGGCGGGCCAGGGTGCCCCGCCCCGCCCTGCCCCGCCAAGAATAAAAAAAAAAAATTAATAAATTGTTATTAAAAAAAAAAAAATTTCAGTTTTTTTGTTTTTTTAACGGGGCGGGAAACTCGCCCCGCCCCGCCCCGACTAAGGCGGGGAGGGGCGCGGGGCGGGGTTGGGCCCCTAAGTCGCGGGGCGGGTTCGGGGCGGGGCCATCTCTACCCCATATGTACATCAACCATGATTGTTTTTTATAATGCCATATCACCTTCATCTTTTAAATACTTGTTTTTCTTCAAATTTATTTTTAGTCATCCAATTTTTGAATAAAATAATTTTACACATAAATTTAAAACATTTTCTCGCTTAGTCATATATTTTTCAAAAAAATCACTGTGATAAATTATGTTCTTGATAAAAATGGGGCCCAAACACACCCAATATCTCTATAAAATCGTAATTTATATAAATTCGTGTAGATTTTATAATCTAGAGTTTTAATGTTTGAAATATGAATCGTGAAGGTGAAGTAAGAGCATTTACGTAACAATATTCATTTTAAGATTTGGATGATTTAAGTGGTTTTGCATCAAAATGAAAGGCTATGGAAATATTATACAAAGCATACAAACATTAGAGAGTATTGTGTCAATTACCCTTTATACTTGAAATCGTAACTTTTCATTAATGTTTTAACCATAAGTTTTCCAAAAATATCACTTTTTACAAAAACTATTAACAAAAAACCATCAGCGATATGTTTAAGTTTTCGCGATGATGGATGGCTTCTTTGTTTTTGTTTGTACATTGTCGCATGAAAGACATGGTTTATTGTCATTAATGTTTTGATATGTGATGCAAGTGATGGAAAGTGGAATGAACTTTTATTTAGTTTTATTTAACATTATTCATCTTATTTATTTTTTAAGAGAGGGCACAGTAGTCTTTGACTTCTTTTTATGTTTGTAGGATTTTCTTGTTTAAATAGGGACTTATAGTTTCAGTGTAGACTTTGTATCTCATGTATAAAATTTTGAATGTTTCTCAATTATCCTAATTATTGAATATCTAATGATCAAATTATCCTAATTATTATCATTATCAAAGATCAACTACAGTGGATCTCCAATGTTTTGTTTTATAACAAAATATCAACGTGTTCATTTAAGTGTCACCACACTTTAGCTTGTAAAATGAGCTACTTACTTCACAAGTAAGAAATGACACATGTGATGGTCTATCCGTAATAATGATATTCATATCTCGTTATTACGTATGATCACAGACGATTTAAGATTCTGTCATATGTAATTTGTATCTCACAATCACAACTACTTGTGATTAACAAAATACTAATATTTGAGTTTACGGATTCTATTATTTAATTTATCAAAATATTAAATTAAATAATAGATCTTGCCATAAACATGTCTCAATTATATATTAAAAGTGTTTATGTCCAAATTGATTGGCTGTAGGGCATAATACTTACAAACTCTCACTTACACTAGATCCACTCACTTGTGTGTATCTTATACCATAAGAGTCTACATGACAATCATATTTATGCTGCAAAAACTATTTGTTAATGGATTTATAATTTAATAACGTGTGGGAATTCGTTCTTCTTTACGTAATTTCATTATATTATCTTTCAAATGAGATGATACTGCCTTTACGTGTGTTTGAATCATTGATAAGACCTTAGTTCATTCGCTTGCACGATGACTCCATTGTTATCACAATGTAGAAGCATGTGATTAACAATGTTAAGAACTACTCAAAGTTCATTAAACTACTCAAAGTTCATTAATGAACTTATTGATCCGACCACGATCTTTGTTACTTCTAAAGTAATAATGTATAAAGTTTCTGCTATTGAATCCATGGTTGTTTCCTGTTTAGAACCTTTCCAACACATCGCTTAAGAATAAATCAATATCCCGATTAAGATATGCTATCATTCTAGTTTGAAATTCTAGTTTGACTAGAAGTTAGCAATAGTATATCAATCTGAGTTCATTTTCTACATATAAAATCTTTTCAATATTTTATCTATATAGATTGGGATAAGTTAAGAAATCTTCTAGATCTATCTCTATAGATCAAGTTGCTTCTCACATATCTATTACGAAAAATTACTTGAGAACCATAATTTCAACAATTGAAATACAAGGACGTTGTTTCCTATAATATGTCTCATACATATAATATTAGGAATGCGATAATACTACCACTATTTTCTTATAAACACACAGTTCCTCTTCAATTTTTAATAAAATCAAACATTTTGATCATCTCATCAAATTGAAGATTTCAGTTCCAAGAAGCTTGTTTCAATCTATATATGGATTGATTAAACTTCCATACATTGTTGTCTTCTTTGGATTCAACACATTCGTATTGTGTCGTATACACTTCCTCTTGTAAGTTAATGTTAAGGAATGTAGTTTTGACATCCATTTGCCATAACTCATAGTTATGGTATGCAGCTATTGCAAGCAAAATCTAAATAGACTTTAGCATGACTACATGCTAAAATGTTTCATCAAAGCCAACTTCTTGTCTTAGTTTATAACATTTGATACTAACCTTGATCTGTATGTATTGATATTTCTATCTACATTGACCTTTTTCTTGTGAACTCATTTACAACCTATGAATTTTATCCCATCGGGAAGGTCGACCAAGGTCTAAACCTTGTTTTTATACATTGAGCTCATTTCGGATTCTATGGCCTCCTGCCATCTTTTTGAGTCAACACTTGACTTTGCTTCTGTGTAATTGGTAGGTTCATCATCCTCGATTAGTAATGCCTGATTAAATAATCATGGATCCGTACCTTCTAGGAGGTCGAATGATTCTACAAGATTTACACGGAGTTGACGTGTCATCAGAAGTCTTTACTTCTTGATCAAGAGTATGTCTCTTAGCAGGTGTGGGATCAGACTTGGGTTCATCTACTTGGACAACTATATATGTGGACTCTCGAATTCCTTCAAGTTCTATTTTACTCCCACTGTCATCTCCTACAATAAACTCTTTCTCTAGGAAGATGGTATGTCGTGAGACGAAAAATTTCTTCTCAATGAGATTATAAAATTGATATTCAAATATTTCTTTTGGATATCCCACAGATATGTATTTATCGAATTTAGTCTCAAGTTCATCTGATTCAATGCGTTTCACATAAGCGTCACAGTCCTAAACTTTCATATAAGACAAGTTAGACCTTTTGTCTCTCCATTACTAGTATGAAATTTTATCAATCGACTTAGATAGGACACGATTTAGTGCGTAGCAAAAGGCAATCAGTGCATGACTCAAAACAATTTGGAAGGTTTGCACGACTTGTTATTAATTGCATCATATCTAATAGTTTACTATTCTTCCTTTTAGATACACCATTATATTGTAATGTATGTGGAGAAATCCAATATGAGAAAATCTCATTCTCTTTTAGATAATATAAAATTTTTCCATTTATATATTTTTCACCTCAATCAAATCTTAATGCGAGAATATATTTACCTATTTGTTTCTCTATTTCTATCTTAAATCCCTTGAACATTTCAAGAGTTTCATACTTGAATTTCATCAAATATATATGACCATTACTGAAATAGTTCTCGGTAAATGTGATTACATAAGATAAACTTCATCTAGTATTAATTGATTTGGGTCAACATACATCAATAATTGTGCAGATCTTTCATCTTTTCAAGTAAAAGGGAATTTGGTCATTGTGCCTAACATGCATGTCTCGCATTTGTCAAGTGATTCAAAATCATTTGACCCAAAATATACATCTCCATATAATTTTGGAATTGCATTCTCATTTATGTAACAAAATCTGCAATGCTAGATATATGTGTTATTCAGATTATCAGTTTTATGACTTTCAATTTATATACTCATGTAGAATACTCAATATTTAGAATACAAATGTCATTTTGTAATTTACCATGACCATTAAGATCTTATAACAAAAAAAAGGAACAAGTGTCCTTAACATTAAAATAATTCATGTCCAAACATGAAATTTATTTAATGCTCTGGTAATGGTGGGTACAAAGTTACATTTCTCTAATTCGAATACTAAGACTAAAGGCAATGATAAAAAATATGCTCCTATAGGCAATGCATCAACATTTGCTCATTTTCAATGTGTATGTCAACTTCTCCATTCTGTAGTGATCTACTTCTATTTAGTTTCTGCATATTTATACACATGAGATTTAGATATAGTATCCAAAACCCAAGAAGTTGATGAAGTACACATAGTCTTGCAGTTTCCTTTCCAATGACCTATCATTCCAAAGAAATAACAAATATCATTAGATTTGGTATTGTCCTTATTCGATTTAACTATCCTAGTCATCTTGGTTGCTTTTTTAAAGCATCATTTAGGCTTTTCTAGAGGAATTTATGACTAAGATTTGCCAAATACAAATTTTGATGTTGGGTATAACAGTTTTAAACATGTTCGACCACTAAATGAGAATGCATTCGAGTTTATTCATATTAAATTCATAATTAGGTATGAATAACTCTTTTACAGAGATTGCAGAACCAAGTTGGTTCATGACTGAACTCAATTGAGACAGCTTTCTTAATATAGTCAACATCTTTAGTATACGAGCACTGGCTGAAGATTATTCTGTCATTATGCACTGGTATAGTTACCAGGAAATATCATATATTTCCATACGTGATTGTTCATCGTTCAACATCTTGAGATAAAAATAAGATATTAGCATCTATACTCTCATATTGCTTTTGTAACTCAGGCGACGTAGTCACAAATATCACATATGTTGCAGTAGTATCATTATCATNCTCATACTTGAGAACAATTCTCAAAATGCGGTGTCAATCAAGAAAATTTGGTTTGGTTGTTGACATCCAGTATGCCTGTCAAATACATATGATTACTCATGATTCTATAAAAGTAAATGACGAAAAGTAAAAGAATAATATATAGAATGCGTCAATTAATTTAACATTATATTTTATTAAATTAATTATGTTCTCACTGTTTAACTCAAATCTATGACATTCTCACATAAATTTATGGAATCCATACTTGACCCCTAAAGGGTTGTGATCTCATTTGTTATATTAAAATTTTGAGTGCACTTAACAAACCTTAATAAAACATTTGGATAGATACTATTATCAATTGTATCTCCATACAACTCCCAGATCATTAAGCGACAATTGTTTGTCTTCACATATCTTATGTGTTTACTTAACAAGCTCAAGAAGATAAATTTTATTTAAGTCAAATTCATCATTTAGAAATATCTAATATTTCATAGTATTAAACATATCCATAATAGACCAACTTGGAGTGTATTCAACAAGTTGAGATCGGTTGAGGATTCTAATTTTTCACTACAATGATGGAAGATGAATATAAATATGATTTAATATTTTAACGACAGATTTTACATGCAAATGTTTCACCGTAATAATTATATATTTTTTATTATATATCTAACATGCAAATAAACATAAATATAATAATGTTGACGATTATGGACTTATACTATCTAATCTTTCTGAACTATAAGAAAGACTAGTGGTTATTCCTAGGGGTATTGCATTGATTCATACAATGCTCCATCTCAATGATCTGATCCTCTTCTTGCATCTCAAATTAGTCCAACTGCAACATGTATTTTATACTAGTTGGCACGTAAGCCCATAAAATTACAACAGACTCGCATGTCCAAAATAATAAGAGTTCACAAGCCCGTTAAAAAATAAGAATAAAACTAAGTATTCAACACATTCACATGGTCGAGTTCGTAATCATCTACTAATAAAACATTCATCACATAAATGCTTTCATATATAATATCTAATATTATATATAAACATGTTTCAAGTTTCTAACAATTAACGTCATCTAAACTAATTTAGACAAATTGATCGGAATATTAAATAATTAATTAATAAAATTAATCAATTAATTTAATTAGCGAGTTTACTTAATTAGAATAAAACTTTAATTAAATACATAATTAAAGTCCAACTCTAATTCTACAATTATAGGGCAGAACTATTTAATTAAAATCAAATCTGAGTCCAACTCTAATTTCAAATTTTAGGGTGAACTTATTTAATTAAAATCGAATTTTGAATAAATACCAAATTAGAGTTCAATTTTAATTTTAATAAATTATAGCAAACTTATTTAATTAAAATTAATTTTTAATTAAATATCAAATTAGAGTCCACTCTAATTTCAAGAATTTGTTTAGGGTGAGAAAATTTAATTAAAATGAAATTTCAATTAAATATTAAATTAGAGTCCAACTCTAATTTCAAAAATACATTAGGGTGGATAATTCAATTAAAATTAAATTTTAATTAAATACTAGATTAGAGTCCAATTCTAGTTCAAATTGAATTAACATTTTAATTTAAGATAAAACTCTTAAATAAAATTAAATTCAATTTAGGATCAAAATTTAATATTTAAGTTAAATCCAATTTTAACGAAAATATTGGAAACGGGTTAAAATAAAAATTTGGGTCAAACCCTTTCGATATTCAATTGAAATTCTTTAATAATTAAATCCAAGACTTTTTGAAATTGCATTTTGACCTCAATTTTAAAAATAAGAACAAGTCCTTCAATTTCAAAAACTGTAAGACAAGTCTTTTGTTATAAAATTGCAACTTGACCCTCTTATCATAATTCCATGCAGGGACCTACAATTCATAAAATTACATCAGAAGCCCCCGCCTCCAATCCGCCTCACACAAACGAAAAAACCCTAATTTTCTTTTTTTTGTCTGCGCCAATAGTAGTTGGTGCCGTATCTATTGACTGTGATAGCGGCTCGTCGACGTAAAACAGAGGCAGCCTCTTGCTAACTTCCTTCGCGCTACTGCACTTACCGCAGCGGTGCACACCAATGCAGCAACAACGACTATCGCGATGCAACGAGCAGCGGTGACAGTCACTGTTGCTTCCGCCTAATGGCGGCGCACTGTGCGTGCTGCCTTGTGTCGTTGTGCTGTGCATGGCAGCGCACTATGTACGCGTTGCAGCAGCCATTGTCGCCAGTCGCCACCGCTGCCTTGACGTTCATTTTTTTTTTAAATTGCTAGAAACAAAAAATCAACAATCAACATTTAAATTGTTCAAAGGGTAAATAGCACAAAACGTCCCCACCTTTCAATGTCATTGTGCAAAACGTCTCTACCTTTCATGTTTTGGCATTTTCACCCATACATTTCACATTTCTTGTGCAAAATGTCATTTTCAACCATTTTTCCAATAAAATGACGATTTTACCCCTCTATTTAAGGAAACAAAA
>CAIGRP010047407.1:0-24700 GCA_903798385.1 Fraxinus cuspidata
ACACCAAAATTGGAAAGTCTTTAAAACCATATTTTGGACATGAAATCTCACAAAAATTGACACTTAGATTGTGGATAATAATCCCCTTCCATTGTGATCGGGATTGGGACCATTGGAGAACATGAAAAATGCAGATTTTGGAGCTTTGAAATGCAAGGTGATTCAACCATTCAAAAGATCTTGAAATTCATTATTTCAAGTAAGTATCTCGACCCGAAATTTATGTTAAAGAATGCTGCAAATTCTTAGAGTTACATTTCAGCAAATTACCTCGTTCAAATTATCAATTAATTAGATCTAAATTGACCACGCCATTTTTACTCGTTAGCATATTATGAAATGTTAAATAATTGATATTGGAGGAAAAACTTGCTGATTTTTACAAATACCGACTTTAAACCGAAAAGCTTTGGAAAATCTCTCCAAATTGTATTATAAATTTTAATCAAATTGAAGCCAAACCAAATTCACGTTGGGCTGCCGCTTAAAATCAAAGTTTATTTAATTCTCCTTTAGTCCTCAACTCCTAACAAATTATTAATTAGTCCCCAATGAAATAAAACGTTATAATTATTGAATAAAGTACTAAAAAATAAGCCAGCGCCTTTAAGTCATGTAATAGGGTGAACACGGTTTGGTTGGACGGTTTATAACAAATTTTCAAACCACTTCAATTAATAAACCAAACCAATTCAAACTACATTTTCAATTTGGTTCAATTTAAAACCATGGTTTAACAAAGAAAAAAAAATAACATATATCAAATAAGTGAAATCATTAGTATTAATCTAGAATTTCACGTTAAAATATAAATAGTATCATTAAAAGTATTACAAAGTATAATTCTAATTATTATAATGAAACAATATGATAGAAATATTTCAACCTCTTAATTGATACTAACTAGCACAACATATGCAATTATAACACATGATTCATTATTTCCATAAATGTAAGAAAATAATACATTAATTTATCGATTATAGTTAGATGATATAAAATAACTAATAAAGGAAAATGAATAAAAATATCAAAGACGATAATAACTTCTATAACATTTTGTGACTCATTCAATACTTCTACCTCATCCAAATTTTAACGAATTACTAAAAGTTCCTTATTACCATGCAACCAATTTTTAAGGCAAATTACTGCATCAACCATATTTGCACTCAATGAACTAACAAAAGAATCAAGAATTTGACACTAGTGGATAGTGTAGACTCGGAAACAATTATGGATATTTAAATAGCTAAATATCTTTAGTATTTTGGGGACAATTTTATACTTATTTCATACAATTTTCACCAAATTAATATGTCAAAAAGCTCATTGGTCAAGTTTTCAAAATGACCATTTAAGTAATTCATCAAATCATTCTAGCAATTGCAGTAAAATATAGAAACAAAGTTAAAAATAGATAATTAATTGAGTGACTTGACCGAAAAATTGAGACATGAATAAACAAAAAATATTGTCCACTAAAAATTTAAGAGGGGCCGGCACAAATTAGGATAACAACACAACTACCAATAAAATATAGCAAATAATTATCAAAAAAATAAGAAAATTTGGATTAACTGACATGAAAATTTAGTCGAAATTCGAGAAAATTATTAGTTGAAGGAAAAGATATTTGTGAGTTGAATTAAAATCTAGATTTAATTATTTATTCAATTATAATGAACAGTCGATGAATATAGTTCGGAGCAATTGTTCAACACTTCATCCAATTTAAGGGTTTTATATTCGCATTTGATCAACACTTTTCCCAACTTCAAAGCCGTTGATGAATAGGCTGCATTCGATTCCTCTTCTGCCTTTTTGTTTTGATTGGTCTCAAAAAAAGGGTTTTGATTTGGTTTTACGATTTGGCAATTTTGTTGCTCAAACCTATCATGTACTTGCATAACATTAAAAGTATATGACTGACTGAGAACAACTAATTTGCTTACTTTAAAATGTTGGAAGATCAATTTGCTGCTATTACAATAGATTGGAGACTATTGATTTCATGTTTTCCTAAAAGTTCTTATTGTTAAAGGAGAGAGAACTCTGATTTAAACAAATATACATTTATATGTGACGGTTCCTCTACCCAATAATTTGACAAGGTTTTTTAACAAATAATCGCGACATTTAATTTTAATAATCCGTGACTCAAAATCTATCTAGTAAAACTATCAAATTCATAAACCTTATTACAAACACCCCTAATTAGATTCTATAATCACTAAAATCTCCCATCATCATTTCATTTCACGTATCTCTGTGCTCAAACCCAAATGAATCTCTTGAATTCCCCCTCTTCTGGAAAACTGAATCCAGAAATTCCTCCTGTTAATCGTATTTTGCTTTCTTTTTTTTTTTATAAGCCAAACGGTCTAAACTTTATTTTATAAAATTATTACCGCAAATTGTGGGTGAAAGATGGTAGGGAATATAATGGAGTCACGATATGGGCTACCTAATTATCATTCTTAGGAGTAAACATAAATAGGACACTGTCAAATATTTCCTTTCATTATTTTTCAACGTGGTGTATTTTCAGTATCTTCCCTAAATTAATCTGCTCAATGAATAAACCATAGATTCTGTTAGATTACGCAATATGAATTTATAAAGCCCTAAATATTTATCTTCCGACAGGTAAAACCCTATTTCTTTTTCTCTTGGTAATGATTCATCAACCTAAGTTTTCTTTCTACAATTTATAAATAACACAATAAATTATTTGGTTTCTCACTATTCATCTTCTTGCACCGCGCGTATTAATTTATTTAACGTGTTATATATCATCGTTATGGAGTTCGCGAAGAAGATGTACAAAGAGCTGAAATCAGCAAAAATCTGCAATAAAGTGAGACCTCTTATTAATAAGTTAGTTTCAGCAGCAGCCCGGCTGTCTCGACCTCAACCTGTAGTCAAGCAGCAGGAACCCTTAGCATTCATGGTACTTACTTTTCAATACTCATTTCCTTGTACTATAATGGCTTTCATATGTTTCTTTTAATTAATGTTACAGACTTGTATTATTAAAGTGGACACCAGTAGTCGAGGGTGGCAACAGGCGGTATCACGAGTAATGAGAAGTAGCCAAGGTAACTGGATAAAATTCACTGTTATTTCTATGTTAAATACAATTTAAGATGTGCTAATTAATAATATGCTGTTTTGATAAATTCAGTACGGAATTTCAAAATGGATAAAGAAGGAATAGTAGAAGTATGTGGGGTAGTGAATCCCAAAAAACTTTTGAAGGCGTTAGGGAAAGGGGGAAAACGCGCAAAGCTGTGTTGGTTTCAGTTTGGAGAATGCTCGAGCAACCTATTGGGTCCACCTGCTGCTGCTCCTGCTCCAAAGAAAAACGATCCTCGTGAGTTTTCATATTTACCAACCGCCATTGGCTATGATAAATTCAATGGTTATGGAAGCTATCCCCATCCCTATCCCTATCCCTATCCACATCTGTATCCTCCTCAACTATTCATGTCTTAACTGCACTGCTTTCTTCCCAATGCTTCCTATATAGACGACACATTGTCGATGGAAAGAGGTTTACCCAAATGCGAATACGGTAATATTTGTTGTTTGTCTTAATTATCTCAGGAGTCTTATGGTATTGTTTTTCCCTTGTGTCCCTTATTTAGCTATCTTTCCACGTTACAAGTTACGACGTACTTTGACACAATTCAAGAATCATATTTCAGCCGTGTATCCTCTTCAAACGTATATCCTATCGTGTTCAAAGATTGTTGTACACTAAAAATGATTTTAATCCGCACTAAACAAGGGTATAAATATTAATAACTGAATTAATACTAACCAAACATATACATATTATTTCCACAATGATTTTGTACGAAAATAGTACTTAATTACTCTATTAAAGGAAAATTGACCAAACACGTTATGCATTTATGATATATTTACAATTTGCATATTATACTTTGCAAATTTACACTTTCAATATCTTATTTTATTCATTGGTAAGTGGTAACACAAAAATATATTTTGCACAAAAAAAAAATAAAGTATTTACAATTTAATCATTATAATAGCTAGATAGACCGTAATACCCTAAGTTTAAAACAACAAATCAAACCCTATATATTATTTATATAAACATACTCTTTGTTTAATTATTTCATTTAAAAAAAAATTAGAAGTTTATAATTATTTTTTTCTTTTCAAAAAGATGGTCTTTTATTGTAAAGTTTACAAATTTACCAATTTCATTTTCTACAAACTACAACTTGAAAGATAGAAAAATATACTTGAACAAATTAATAATGTGTTGAAAAAAATTTAAAATTTTCAATATTATTAAATGGACAAATGTAAATTATTAGTTGTCATGATTTGTGTAACGCCTCGAATTCTAACAGCCCAATATGTTATTAAACATGAATTTCGTAATGTGCTTAAAAAAATAATTTCATTATAACGGGTATAAAATTACCAACATTTAATAAAATGATATATTTAATTTATTAAAATACGCTAATTGTTTGAGATCATATCTTTCACCAAAATATCAATAAAAACTAGTTCAACATGCACTAAAACTATGAGTAATTAAAAATTATAATGTTACTTCGAAACTAATCAAATTCAATAAATAAGGTATTTTGTGACGAGAACCCGTTGGTCCACTAGCACACTCATTCATCCTGAAATTTGTAAATAAAAAAGGATGAGTATAAGGAATTATACTCAATGAGATGCTTGTTACTCCACATTCAAATCAAACATAAAATTATGCATAAATTCTCTTACCAACAAAAAATGAGAATTATCACAGCATGATAATTATCACTGCATGAGAATTATAACACCATGAAAATGATAATTTTAGCAAGTGTATCCATAATTGATCATATGATTGGGATTCTATAAGTATTTTCCTAACATTGTTTGTGGAAAACATTATGTGTTGTTGAAAGTTTTGGTGGTAGGACCAGTCTATATGTCACATCTCCAACCCTTTCTAGCATATCAAATGGTCCAATAAATCTTGGTCTCGATTTTCCTTTATTTTCTAATCTAAGTACTCCTTTCATTGGAGCTACTTTTAGAAATATTTTGTCGCCAATTTAGAACTCGAGATCTTTTCTTCTTTTATCAGCATAGCTTTTCTATCTATCTTTAGTAGGCTTAATTCTATCTAGAATCGTATCCACAACCTGTACCTTTCGCTAGAATCCTTCTTTCTCCAATCTCATCCCAGTAAATAGGTGATGTTCACTTCCTAACATATAGTGCCTCATAAGGTGTCATGATATAGTTGCCTGAAAATTATTGTTGCATGCAAATTCTACTAAGGGTAAGTGTGACTCCCAGCTGTCATCAAGATCTAGTACACACGCTTTTAACATATCTTCGAATATGTGAATTGTCCTTTCAGATTATCAATGGATCTGAAGGTGATATGAGGTACCTTGTAGACTTTTCTTGTCTGAAACAATAGAAACACGAACCCCGTGTAACCTGACTTCTTCTGTGACATAAACCTATGCATACTGTTCCATGGTAAATGTTGTCATATTCCTCTTTTCATATTTCTCCACCAAAATGTATTTCGAAGGTCTTGATAAATTTTTGTACCGCCTGAATGTGCTGCATAAGGGGTGAAATGTGCTTCTTCGAGAATTTCTTTCCTTAATTCCTCATCTTTAAGAACACAATTTGCCTTTTTATATAAGTACCTTATCATCAACTATCATATATCCTCTTCGCTTATCTGTCTCAACTTTCGCCATGATTTTACATAAAAATGGGTCATTCTTTTGGGATTCTCTAATCCGTTCTCTAAAAGTGGGTTGAACAATTAGAGCTGTAATAATAGATGACTTTGTACTGAAGGTACAACAACCTCTAGTATCAAATTTTCAAATTATTTAACTAACGGTTCTTGAGTGGTTGGAACTTTCAATTTTCTAGTTGTTTTTCTACTAAGAGCATCAGCAATTACATGAGCTTTACCCGAGTAGTGAAGAATGAGGTAGTCATAGTCTTTAACTAACTCGAGCCATCTTCTCTATCTTATATTTAACTCCTTTTGAGTGAAAAAGTATTTGAGACTTTTTTGATTAGTGTATATCTCACATTTACCACCATAGAGATAATGACGCTATACTTTTAGGGCATGAACTACAGCTGCAAGTTCTAAGTCATGTGTTAGATAGTTCTGTTCATATGGTTTTAACTACCTAGAGGCATAGGCAACAACCTTTCTATGTTGTATCAACACACATCCCAAATCTTGTTTAAACGCATCATTGTATATAACAAATCCTTCTAAACCTTTTGGTATTGTCAATATCAGCGCTGAAACCAATCTTTGTTTCAATTCTTGAAAGCTACTTTCTAGTCAATTGTGTCAGTGAACCAATCTTTGTTTCAATCTGACCATTGGAATTTTACACATTTTCTAGTCAATTGTGTTAGTGAACCAACTATTTTAGAACATCCTTCAATAAATCTCCTATAATAGCCAGCCAACCCAAAAAGCTACGAACTTCACCTACATCGGTCGGTTTAGGCCAATTTGTTACAACTTTGACTTTAGTTGGGTCTACCTCAATTCCTTGTGCAGTAACCACATGACCAAGGAAGTCAATACGATCTAGCCAAAATTCACATTTTTAGAATTTGGCATATAATTTTTCTTTTTTTAAAGTACCCAATACCACTCTTAACTGCTTTTCATGTTGGTGCTTATCTTTTGAATATATCAATATATCGTCGATGAAAACTATAACAAATTAAAATACTCGATTCATTAAGTCCATAAACACAGTTGGTGCATTGGTTAACCCAAATGGCATCATCGTGAACTCATAGTGTCCGTACCGCATTCTGAAGGTTGTTTTAGGGATATCACAATCCTTTATCTTGAGTTGGTGATAACTTGATCTCAAATCGATCTTTGAGAACATGTGTGCGCCCTTTAATTGATCAAAAAGATCCTCTATCCTTGGGAGTGGGTATCTATTCTTTATGGTCAAACGATTAATATCTTTATAATCAATGCACATCCTTATTAACCCGTCTATCTTTTTTACAAACAACACCGACGCTCTTCAACGAGATACACTAGGTTGGTTGAAACCCTTATCTAATAATTCCTGCAATTGTATCTTCAACTCCTACAATTTTTCGATGCCATCATGTAAGGGGCTTTAGATATTGGTGCTGCTTCAGGGGTCAAGTCAATCGTGAACGGCGATATACTAGGTAAATCCTCAAGAAAAACATGTACAAACTCCTTAACCACTTGTACATGTTCCACTTTTTGTTCGGATTGGGGCTTACTCGTAATATTTAATTAAAATCCTTGATTCTTTTCATTGCGAACACTAATTGGGGATACATTCCTAATTCTTGTTCCAAAGAATCGAAATTCTTCATCCCTAGGTTTTTGAAATAGAATCTCTTTCTCATGGCATAAGAAAGTTGCATAATTTCTACCCAACCAGTCCCATACCCAAAATTGCATCAAACTTTTTCCTTCTCAAGAGATACGAATCTGCCTTTAGTACTTTTCATTCGATCTCTAACTTACGTCTTTAACCATTTGATTAGTATTGATGACTTCGCATGAAGTTGTACTAACATCTAAGATGTTATTCATTTTTACGCATTTATTCTCAATCTTACCCATAAGAATTGTAGAAATAAATTAATGCGTGGATCCAGAATCAATAAGGACAATAGCAGGTATATCTTATACTAGTAACATACTTGTTATTACATTTGTGTTCTAATACTCCTCTTCCCCTATTAAAGCAAACACTCTGACCTTTCATTTCTTAAGTTGATCACCGTCTCTCTTCTTCTCTGGACATTCTATAAGAGAATGACCAGTCTTACCACAAATGTAGCATACTCCATTTTCTAGATCTACTCACCCAAGTGTAGCTTGTTGTACTTGAGACATTGAGAAAACGTTTTTTTTTAGCCTGACCAAACATTTGCTTTCTTTTTCTAGTTTCTAACTTTATCTTTATCATGACCATGTCACTTTCTCTATATTGAAGGCTCAGCACTAGGCTGGGTTTTCTTTTCCAATTCTAAACAATTAGAGATTGCTTGTGCTTAACGTACAACTTCTGCATAAGTAGTATATTTCTGGGCTACCATGATTCCATTAATCTCTAATCTTAATCTCATTTCAAACCTCTTAGCCTTCATCAGCTCAGTGTTAACTATATGCAATACATATCTAAAAAATCATTCAAACTTCCTTTCATACTCCTCAAGTGGCAAATTCCCTTGCGTGAGTTGCAGTTTATGAGCTCGAAGATCCCTTCAAGTCTTCTCAACCACTATTCTGCTGCGAAAAGTTCACCTTTACCATCAAAGGACGAGTGTTTGAAACAACGAAATTGCTCAACAATCGAGTTCATGGTGTTGGCACTCCCGTTACATTATGAGGTGACGCTTAAACCTGCTGCCTATCCAAGTCTTGCACCGCCCTCAATAAATCTCTTAACATAGCAGCTTCATCTTGTTGTCGTCATATCATTTCCTTTAAATAAAAAAATAATTTATCTTAAGAACTATTCAACCATACTAAACTATTTTCTAAAGGTCTCACTATCTTTAGCCATGTCTGTTGTGTATATTATGATAAGTCCAAAGTGTTATGTATTTAAGTTTTAATCATATGAGAATCGTATTACTAATCGCACAATCCTATGCAAAATACTAACATGCTTAATTAACATACTTTTGAAGCAATAAAATTATGTGTAAGGAATACTCGTGGGACTACACAATTAATTAGTATGAACAAAAATATGAAGGATAATATCAATAAATAAAAAATATTCTTCATCTTTTTTATTGATTTGAATAACGTGCAACTGAAAAGACTTCCAATTTTGGAGGGGGTCACAAGTGGAACACTTAAATCACAAGCTCTCTTTAGATAGTTTAAGTCTTTTTTACAAAACTTTTCAGTTTTATGAAAACGCAAATCAAGAAAACTAAAACAATGAAATCTAATAAAGAAATAAATTTTATTTTATTTTTTTTATAATTGCAAAGTCTACAGGAAAGTAGACCTTTACTCTAATAGAAAAATGTAACGATTTTAGCAACCCGATGTGTTACCAAATATGAATTTCGTAATGTGCTTAAAAAATAATAATTTCGATATAACGAGTATAAAATTGACAACATTTAATAAAATGATATATTTAATTTATTAAAATATGTTGAACGTTTTGAGATTATATCTTTCACCAAAACATCAATAAAAACTAGTTCAACATGCACTAAACTAGGATAATTAAAAATTATAATGTTACTTCGGAACTAATCAAATTCAATAAAAAACGCACTTTGTGACGAGAATCCATTGATCCATGGCACACCCATCTAACCACCACTGTCCAATATATTAATTTTTATACAAAGTTGGTAAATAAAGAGGGATGAGTACATCGAATTATACTCAATGAGATGTTTGCTACTTCACATCTAAATCAAACATGAAATTATGCATAAATTCTGTAACCAACAGAAAATGAGAATGATATCACCATGAAAAATGATAATTTTAGCAAGCGTGGCAAAATAATGTAAAGGCTAATTGATACCCGTAGGTACGCCTTAAAATGTATCATGATTTTTTTCTTAATGAGCACTGAACTCAAGTAATTAAATTCATAAATAAAAACTTATTTAAAAAGATGTGGAAAATCACTAATAGCACCGAGCACCTCACATTATAAAAATGAATGTGTAGAGCAAAATTGCAAGAAACAATATTCTTGACTGCAAATTCAAAGATTTAATATACTCTCTCTTTTTCTTTGCAAAAAAAATAAATATTCTATAGAAGAATAGAGAGAGTCTGGAACAAAAGAATTACTACGAGAAAAAATAATATAACATAATACTGCAAATCTCGTCTCTATTTACAATGAATTGAATGGAGAGTTTTGTAGAATTTAAACACTTACATTTAGGATCTAGTGTCTATCCCAAGCAACCGAATTTGACCAAACTTTAACAAGAAATTATCTAGACTGCATGCTATACATATCTATACACTTGACTGTCTATCAACGTGGCCTAATAAAGATGGAGTCCTTGTTAATTATTGTGCACCAATCAACGCAAATTTCGGGCTCAGTCGACACCAATCAACACCACTTTCGCCAATGGTTTCTTCTCGGTTTTGCAGCCAACAGTCCTAATATGAATTAGTCATTGATTTTTAATGGGATTAGTATTAAATTAGGTTTAAAATAAATACAATAAGATAAACGGTTTTTTTTTTATTCAAATTAACCAAGGTAATCCATTCTCAATTATTTTAAGTGACCGTGTGAGCTTGTGATAGTATAATTCTCTAAAAATACTTTAACCATAATCATCTTGGATCGACTTTTACTTGGTTTGATTTTATCCGAATTATTTTTTTCTCAAATCTAATATACATTATAAATTATAAGCTATATTACAAGTCCAATATTACTTTTGCAATTTAGTCTCGATCGAAAGATATTACTATTAACTAAGTAGTTTTATTAATTGTTATTAACTCGAGTTTAACTTATCCAAATAATTCGCAATTTATTGTGAACTTTTGGCACAATATTGATACGGTAATTCTAGCTCCTTCAATAGTTAACTATTTGACCCAATTAAATAAAAGTATAAAATTTTTTTTTTTTCTACTTTGGTCCCTCAATTATAAGGATTATCCATATAGATCCAAATTAACTATAGAGCATAAAAAAAATTGACTTGCATAAGGACTTGACTAAACATGACATTCCTATTCATTAACAAATAAATTATAAGCAACACAAATAAAAATCCGCAGTTCTACAATTTGATAAATAAGTTATGTTTAATGAATAATTTTTGTAAGAAAAAACAAGTAAAATATACTTGATATATTTATTATTTTTCACCTTAAATGAATTTCTTGATTATTTTTGTTGACCTTGAAATTACAATTAATAAATTCCTCTCACCTAATCTGGATTTTCTCCTTCTAAACTCATTAGTTTTGAAGTTCAAACTGGAGCAAGATGTAAAATGTTTATTTGGGATTGAGATATTTGAATTTGCATACCATCATTCTCTTAAGGGAGAGTGTTTATAGATTTCCTTGAAAGTTTTGGGTCATTCTAGAAAATGACTGGTGACAATATTTAATAGTGGATTGATAACTGAATATGTTATATATTTAATTTAAGGATCATTTCTTCATATTTATCCAAATCTTAGATAACAATTTTTTACGCCATAAAAGGGAATGGTTCGCCCAATTTTTCTTTGCGAGCCTTGTACGCATTAAATGTCTTCCTGCTCTTAGACTTCACCTAAGGGCTCATGCTCTTCACAAAGTATGCATCTCTTTGATTCCATGTTCCTTGGAGGACCATGAAACATTTTAATGTTCTTACTACCACGTGGCAAAGGGCCATGCCATGTGTGCGAATATCGTTAAAAAGGAGCAGCATAAAGTCAATTTTTTATAATGACTAGTGATGTGATCCAAGATAGCAATGCAATGAACACAAGCCCATGAAAAGATTTGTTGATTATCGAATGCGGTCCAATAACTTGATCGCGAGCGAAGCGGGCCAAAGAAGTAATGGGGCTATCATGACGAAGTACTGTGTAACGTAGTACATATGCATGCGAGTCATATCTTATTGGGGAGACCATGGCAATAAGATAAGAAGGTGATACATGATGGGTATAAAAATAGATACAGCTTTGTCAACGGGAAAGTCTATCACACTTGCACCGCTAACACCAATACAAGTGTGTGAAAACCAAATCAAATTGAAAAATGAGGAATAAAAGAAACGGAAAGAGCCAGAGAAAATAGTGAGGTGGCTAAAAGAGAGAAAAATATAGAAGAGCTATATGAGAGGAAAGAATATGATTCTACCGAGATGAGAGAAAAATCGAAAGCGAATTTCTTTGCAAAAGCGAGTGAGTTCAAGAGAGCGATAGTTGAGAGGCAACAAATGATTTTGTTGGTCTACAAGGAGTCACTCCTCAATTTTGAATAATCTAACCTATCCCTCCCTAATTTGGCTATGTTTTTCTTACAGGAATTTTGAGATGTATTCGCATAGGACGTGCCTAGAGGATTACCACCCATTCGAGGTATAGAACACCAAATTGACTTTGTACCTGAACCAGTCATTCCAAATCGACCAACTTACCGAAATAATCCCAACGTGACAAATGAACTTCAAAGGCAAGTGGATGAATTGAAGAGCAAGGGGTATATAAGGAAAAGCATGAGTCCATGCGACATACCAGTGCTACTTGTGCCAAAGAAAGATGGAACCTGAAGAATGTATGTGGATTGCAGGGCCATCAACAACATAATGGTAAAGTATCGTCATCCTAATTCTAGGTTAGATGATATGTTGGACGAATTATTTGGTGCTTGCATATTTAGCAAAATTGACCTTAAGAGTGGTTACCATCAAATTCGAATTAGGGAAGGTGATCAATGGAAAATCGCTTTTAAAACTAAATATGGCTTGTATAAATGGTTGGTTATACCGTTCGGACTCACTAATGCACCGAGCACTTTCATGAGTTTAATAAATCACGTTTTGCGTGCATTTACAGGCAAGTTTGTTGTGGTCTACTTTGATAACATTTTAATCTGTAGTAAGAACATTAATGAACATATGGAACATCTAATATGTGTGCTTGTGATTTTAAGAAAAGAATAAATTTATGCTAATTATAAGAAGTGTACATTCTGCATTGAGAAAGTTGTTTTTCTAGGATATATAGTGAGTTCTAAAGGGATAGAAGTAGATGAAGAGAAAATAAAAGCTATTAAGTTATTCCAACACCTAAAAGTATAACCGAGGTAAAAAGTTTTCATGATTTAGCTAGTTTTTATATGCGATTTGTAAAAGATTTTAGCATACTTGCCACATCACTCACTGAAATTGTTAAGAATATTGTAGAATTTAAATGAAAGACGAACAATAGCATGCATTCAACACTACTAAGGATAGGATGTGTAAAGCAACGGTTTTAGCACTATCTAACTTTGACAAAACTTCAAGATTGAGTGTAATGCATCATGCATAGGTATTGGAGCAGTTTTGATGCAAGATAGGAAGCCAATAGCTCATTTCAGTTAAAAACTAAGTGGAGCAGCACTCAACTATCCTACATATGATAAGGAGTTATATTTACTTGTTCGAGCTTTGGAGACATAATAGCACTATATGGTCAAAGGAGTTCGTGATTCACACTGATCATGAGTCATTAAAGCATTTACGAGGTCAAGGTAAGTTGAAAAAAAGGCATGCAAGGTGGATGGAATTTATCAAGACATTTCCTTATGTCATCCGGTACAAACAAGGTAAGGAAAATGTGATGGCAGATGTGTTGTCTCGAAGGTATGTGTTTCTAACTTCTTTAAGTGTGAAATTGCTTGGTTTTGAATACATTAAGGGCGTGTTAATGATTTAGATTTTTTCGATATATACGAATCATGTAATAAAGGGCGGTTAATAAATTCTTTAGGCATGAGGGGTATTTATTTCAGGAAAATAAACTATCTGTTCCTAATTGTTCTATGCAAGAATTGTTGGTAAGAGAAGCACACAATAGGGATCAAATAGGTCACTTTAGGGTTACAAAGACCTTAAAGATGTTAGAAAAAAACATTTTTATTGGCTTAAAATGAAAATTGGCTTAGAACGAATTTGTGATCGATGCATAACTTGTAAACAGGCTAAATCTAAGGTTCTACCCCAAGGATTGTATACACATTTACCCGTTCCTAGTGAACCTTGGGTTGATATTTCCATGAACTTTGTTTTAGGTTTGCCTAGGACTAAAAGGGGACGAGATTCCATATTTGTAATGGTCGACAAATTTTGCAAGATGGCACATTTCATTCCATGTCATAAAATAGAAAATTCCACTAACATTGCTGACTTGTTCTTTAAGGAAATAGTGCATTTACACGGGGTCCCAAAGAGTATAGTGTTGGCTAGAGATGTCAAATTTCTTATTAATTTTTGGCGGGTTTTGGGGGGTAAGTTAGACACAAAATTGTTGCTTTCTACTACATGTCACCCATAAACCGATGGATAAACAGGAGTAGTCAATATGACCATGATTCAATTGTTGCGCACTGTGGTTAATAAAAATTTGAAAGGTTTGGAAGAATGCTTACATTTCATTGACTTTGCATAAAATAGGGCTACACACTCTACTACTTTATATTTACGATTCAAAATTATTTATGGTTTAAATCTGCTGACGCCAATGGATTTAATCCTTTAACTTGTGAATGAACATGGGAAGAAGAAAACCGAGCTTGTAAAGTCACTCCATGAAAATGTACAATTGCAAATTAAAGCAAGAACAAACACTATGCGTCACAAGCGAACAATGGACGGAAGAGTGTCACGTTTGAACTCGATGATTGGATTTGGGAACACTTGAAAAAGAAACGCTTTCCAGAGCAGATGAAATCCAAGTTACAACCACGGGGAGATGGACCATTCCAAGTTCTTGAAAAGATTAATGATGCTTATATATTGGATCTTCCTGGTAAGTACAATGTTTCACAACTTTTAATATATCTGATCTCTCTCTCTCTCTCTCTCTCTCTCTCTTTAATGCAGTACAAATTCGAGGATGAATCCTTTTGAAGAGGGAGGGGATGATGCGATCCAATGTAGCAATGCAACGAACACAGGCCTAGGAAAAAACAATTGATTATCGAAGGAAGTCCAATGATTAGGTCGCGAGCGAAGTGGGTCAAAGAAACAATGGGGTTACTTGCTAAAGGCATGGTGGACGAAACAATGACCACGACAAAAAAGGGACAAGTTTCATGTCAGGCATGGATGGAGAAACCAAATGGATCAAAAAGATTCAAGCAACGGACGAGGAGGTGACGGAGTTCAACTATGCGACCGCATAGTTGAACCAGGCATGCGGTCACATGTCTTGCATCCGAGAATAACAAAGGCCAAGTTGAAGCTACTATATGACCGCATTGAGTATAACTATGCGCATTGTTAAATCCCGCGGCGAGATTTTTTGCACTTTTGGAAAGAATCATGTTTTGTTTCAAACTCTATATTTTGGTATCTTTTGTCATTTTTAGGATATATTTTCGTGGTAAACTAGGGTTTTAGGAGTTGGTATAAATAGTTTCATTATTTTTATTGAAAACGATATACATTATTGAGAATTAATCGAGAGGCAATTTGCTTTCAAAGCCATTGTTCTTTGTTGGACAAACTTGTGAACTTATCAAGATTATTTCTTATAGCATTCAAATCAATCAGATGAGATTCTCAAATATTGTAATTAAAAGGGTCGACAAGTCGTTTGTGAATTGTTACTTGTTTTGGTTCGTGTTTTCGAATCAAATCCAAAACTTTGATTTATCTTTGGCTTTCTTGGGTTCGGGTTTCAATCGAATTGTGGGTTTCGTAACTACATAGCTATGTGGGGTTCACATCAACTAGGCTACTTAGGTGACACATGTTCAAAAGTTCCAAATACTCTTGACCTTATTCGTTTAAAAATACCCCGTGCATTATTATTAAAGAAAAGAGATGAAAATTAAACCCTACTCAAAACTTTGTAAATTTATTTCTCCAACCTATATTTATATTTTTTAGCAGTTGCCTAGATCATCAAAGTGAAAACTATCGTTGCACCTTTTTGGGAACTATAGCCTTTGCATGCTAATGGCGTCGAAGTATGTAGGTTACAATAGGTGGATGAAGAAATGACATGAAATTCATTAATGGATTGACTAAATCAAATTTTGAGGTCTACTGGACCAATTATAAATATAGCCAAATGTAGATATTTATAAAAAATAAATGAAAAATTTTTAATTGAATAACATACTTAAAAATTGAAAATAGAAATGAAAAAAGGAAAAAGAATAAGCATGACCCATTCAATTTTCCCTTAAATTAAATTAGGGATGGTAAATCGCTAGATGCAATCTCCATCGCCCTAATGGTGCAGGAACTTCTTGATTGGTTAGGTTATCTCCATCACCAATGTTATGAAAATTGACCTAGATCGATCGAAATTTTAAAAACCAAATATGAAAGAGAATAAAAAGAAATAGAAGGGTTCAAATTTTCTTTGTTTTTATGGTATCTGAACCTAATCTTGTCTCTTAATTTAAAATAGGACAAAAATAATCAATTGATCTATCTATCCGCTAACAGAATGATACGAAATTGATTTCTTTATTTCTGGTGGTTGGATAGATTGTTTAAAAATTATTATGGCAAAAATACATAACTACGTGGATTTAAATATACAATTTTAACTTTGACAAACTTGAACGTCAAAGTTTTTTGTCACAATTATGTACTAGTCATAATCACATAACATCACAATCACAAATTTTATAGGTCGTAACTTCTTTTTATCGATTATAAATTATCAAATTAATTGATCATGCATTATTTCTCGATCATAAATCACAAATTTTATATGTCAAAACTTATTTCATTGTAAAAAATAATTATTAAATTAATTGATCATAACTTATTTTTTGGTTAGAAATTAACAAATTAATTGGTTATGATTAATTGATCGCAACTTATTTATCGATCACGAAAACACAAATTATAAATCGAAATTATAAATTCAGTTACAAATCGTGCATTTTTTTGGTCACATATTATTTAGCCATCATTTGACAACCATTCTTTCTCATTCTTTCTTTCTAATACTCATTTTCAACCATACATTCTCACAATAAAATATTCTTCACGTAAATCCAAAAAAAATTTCATACTTTTAACTAGATATTCTCTCAAAATTTACTATTCAAAATTCGGATAAGTTCAATTTAGACTCGTCAAAGACTCCCTTTTGCCAATGGGCCTATATTCATAGAAGGGCCTCGCCCAAGTTCAATTCAGCCTCATCAAATGCTACCTCTTCAACAACCAGCACACCCTCAATGCAAGAGCCTCATATACAAGGGCATCGCCTCCTCTCAAATAGCCCTTATCACAAGCTTACTATACACAAAAAGGCTCGCCCTCATGAAAGGACCTTGCCTTAAAACAGGTTCAAAATCCGCTACAAAAGTTTAATCTTATCATACATTTTAAGTCCATGCATTCTATAAATAATCATGCTTTAACTTGGGGGAGGGGACTATTGTGCTACAATTGAGATGTTAGAAAAACACATGCTCGACCAATATAAAATTGCCCATGCCAGAGCACCATATCTTCAAAATTAGAACATAATGCATCCAACGAAACAACACATCTCAACCCAAAAGTTTACGTATTATATAAATACCTATACATGGACTTGGGGGGACAATTATTACTCATCTTTTAAGGAGGTTCCAAGCATAACCACATGGCAGCCACACAACAAGCGAACTTAAACACGTACTCCATGTCATTCTAACCATGAGGTAATTTGGTCGAACACCTATGATAGGTCGAACCCTCATGGACGAGGCGAGGCAGGTAGAGGTGCTACA
This sequence comes from Fraxinus cuspidata, assembly GCA_903798385.1. Classification (NCBI taxonomy): domain Eukaryota; kingdom Viridiplantae; phylum Streptophyta; class Magnoliopsida; order Lamiales; family Oleaceae; genus Fraxinus; species Fraxinus cuspidata. The sequence continues at coordinate 17,519 of CAIGRP010047407.1, forward strand.
AAGGATCTTTCGTACAAGATCTTCCATTTACAGTAGATGTGACAACATACTACAACAGCCACTCTACCAAGTCAAAATGTCAGGTCTAGCCCCTATATGTTAGGTCTAGGGCTGCAAAATGTTATAACATTAAAAGCGTATGAGCCTAGTAATGACCAATTGATGCCTATGATAAGGTGCATCGGCCCTAGGATGAGGCCACGTCCTCTTCATCCAACGATTTTTACTCTTTTCCCTTTACTATAAAAACTCAAACATTGTGCCCTTCAAAGATAATGCAAGTTTAGATTTTAAAAACTATAACTTTGCTCTCTCCATCCCTCCCTCCCTCGGATCCGAACCCCTTTTAATTAAGTAGCTCAAGTCGCACACCTAAATACTACTCTTACAAAGGCTGACTTGACCATTGGTGTGTGTGCGGTCGCCTCCACCACTATCACCAAAGATTGGCTGTGTTCTAACGATTTGTCTTAATGTGCAGGAAAAACTACATGGATGTAAGGAGGATTTGAGATCTGTTGGCCATGTCACCCTTACAAAAGAGTTCAATAGCCATTATTCCGTAACACCCTGACCCGCATGGATCAAAACGTCACTCGATTAACTTTACTTTACCCGTAGACCGTAGACTTAATAAAATAATTAACTATACTTTTAGTGGAAAGCATAAAAATTTTACTTAAAAATTTAATTCGAGAATTATTTAATTCTAAATAACATCATTTCGTATTAAGGGATTATCTAATAATTTCTTAGAAATAGCCCCATTATTGACGTGAAATTCTAGGAAGAAAATGAAAAAATAAATGTTGCTATTTTTGTTTTTTATCTCAGTGGCAATTTCAAAAATAAATTTGTTTGCATAGCTATCGACCTCGAAACTTCATGAGATTTTATAGTAATGTAGTAAATTCTTTATATTATGACATATCCAAAACTCAGCTTCCGTTGGAAATATATGGGGTACTAAAATATTTTTNATTTTATAGTAATGTAGTAAATTCTTTATATTATGACATATCCAAAACTCAGCTTCCGTTGGAAATATATGGGGTACTAAAATATTTTTCAAACCACAACGACTCGATTTAGAAGGTAACTCAGCGCAGTTTACTTAAAATGACATATAAAATTCTACTGATGTCAGATCGACATGATTGACTTTATACAGTAACTAATCCATAAGGATATCAAATGCCACTGGTTTTGTCCAAAAATTCTAAGTAATGATTGAGTTACGAATTTCTAAAGTCAAGTACAGAAGCTGAAAACAACAACACTACCCAGTACAGTTTACTTTAAGGAACATATAAACTTCTACCGAAATTGGATTGACATGGTTCCAAGTTTATTTAGTAGCTAACCTATGACGCTCTCAAACGCCACTAATTTTGTTGAAAAATTCCAATTAACGATTGAGTTATGAATTTTTGAATTCCAAGGCAGAAGCTGAAAATTTTTTAAAAAAATAGCAACACTAAATTGCTAACACTTTCTTTTGTGGTAAATCGTAACTTATAAGTTAATTTCTATAAGACATAACTACTTTTAAATGTAACTTATTCATAAAATGTTCTTAAAATAGTTCCACAGTTGATGTTAATAGAAATCTAATTAAAAAAAAACATAAATGTTACATATCGAATTAAAAATGTTAAGTCATCTATAGCATGTTTCATCATCCTCTACCATCATCCACGCCTCAAGCATATCAAATCAACATGTAAGAGGGGAATTAACCCATGAATTTGAAACTCAATAGATATCATCGGTGCATTTCGTTATCAAATTAGAAATTTCGAACTGTAGATTCACACTGTCGCACGTAGAGGAATTTCCAGCAAAATCCGATTTCTATAGTATTATCATAACACGTAGATCCGGAGAATGATCATTCAAATTATAATAGTGCTGAAGCACCGTACCCAGAGGTACCAATTCATTCAAATTTTTAATGAAAAATCATAATTTGAAAACGAAATATACACTTGCACCTCTACCTACCTTAATTTGAAACTTTGAAATGGATGAATTCGGACGGTGAATATTGTTTCCCAACGGCATCTGAAGCTTTAAGAAAAATCTACTCATCTCCTATGTTTTTTTTTGGAAATTTTTTTCCTTGATCAAAGTGTTCACTTTCTCCTTCACACCCTTGCTATTCATTTAACATTTACTTAACATAAATATATATATTTAATTTAGAGAAAATATGAATAATTTTTGGATTTGAGGGATGATGTAGTTAAAAATTATTTTTCTCTTTTTTTAGTGGAAAACTAAATGTGAGGGTTATATTATCATTAATCTTGTTAAATTGAGTCTTTAACTAGGAATTTAAAGAGTTTTAAACCCAAATTCTTATAAAAAGTTCTATAAAACAATTACATAATAAAAAAAATTAAGAAATGAACTATTCATATGATTGTAACTTATCTCTATGAATGCTCACTAATAAAACAAGTATTCCATCCAATTAACTTGGTATAAATGTTCTTGATGTGCAACAATACGGAGTTTATTATTTTTTTTCAAAAATAATTTTATAAAATAATTTATAAAAACATCTGAATGGTTTCGAACCTGGGTTGCCTATATGAAATACAATGCAGATTACCATCGTGGCAATCTAGTTATTCATTAAATATTTGTAATCTAATTTACTTAAACATAATGTCTTAAATTATTGGATTTATAAATAACTTATGGCTTGTACTTTCATAACCTTAAATAGGTCGAGCTTCCATAGTTCGTTTCTTAAATGGGCTACATCAATTAAATTAAGAATATAAAAATTCGGGACATTACATCCCTCACACCTTAAATAAGATTTTGTCCTAGAAATTTACCTTGTGGTTTGGCAAAGAGTGTTGGGTATTTGACTTTAACTACTTCTTCTCTTCCCCAAGTGGCTTCTTCTACTCCATGATTACTCCATTCCACCTTGATTAGTTGAATCTCCTTATTCCGTAATTTATGTACCTTTCAGTCTAGTATTTTAATCGGTAATTCCTCATACGATAAATCTTTATGTTCCAGGGATTGATAATTGACCACGTAATCAGGATCGTGCATATACTTCTAATCATCGATATATGAAATACGTTATGAACTGCTGATAGTTCGGGCGGCAAAGCCTATCGGTAGGCCACATTTCCAATCCTATCAAGTATTTTGAAAAGTCCAATATAACAAGGTCATAGTTTGCCTTTCTTATCGAACCTAAATACACCCTTTACAGGTGACACTTTGAGAAAAAATTTCTCTCCAACTTCAAATTCCAAGTCTTTTCTTTTGGTATCAGCATAGCTCTTTTGTCTATCATGCGCTGCCTTTATCCTAGTGCGGATCTTATCATCGACTTCAACTGTCCTCTCGATGATCTCTAGTCCCAAGACTCACTTTTCTCTGACTTCATCCCAATGAACAGGTGATCTACATCTTCTACCATAGAGAGCTTCATACGGTGTCATTCCAATAATTGCTTGAAAACTATTATTATATGCCAATTTCATCAAAGATAGATACGATTCCCAACTGCCTCCTAGATTCAGAACACAATCTCTTAGCATGTCTTCCAAAGTTTGAATGGTCCTTTCAGACTGACCATCGGATTGAGGTTGAAATGCTGTACTGAAATTCAATTTCGTTCCCATAGCTCCTTGTAAGCTCTTCCAAAACTTAGACATAAATCTCGGATCTCTATCGGACACAATAGAGATGGGGACACCATGCAATCTTACAATCTCTCTAATGTACAACTATGCCAACTGATCTAGGCTAAATGTCATTTTTACTGGAAGAAAATGATCAGACTTTGTTATATGGTCCACTATTACCCATATAGCACTGTGTCCACTTGTTGACTTTGGAAATCTTACCACAAAGTCCATTGAGATATTCTCCCACTTCCATTTAGGGATGTCCAATTGATTTAACCCTGTTAGTCTTTGATGTTCTGCTTTAACCTTATTGACACACTATGCATTTTGCCACAAATAGGCATATACTTCTTTTCATATTCCTCCACCAAAATGTATCTCGAAGATCTTGAAACGCTTTCGTACCACCAAGATGTGCGGTGTACGGGGTGAAATGAGCCTCTTCTAATATCTCCTTCCTTAAAACTTCATCCTTAGGTAGACAAATTCTTCCTTTAAACATCAGTGCCCGATCCGAAGTATAGGTCGAACCACCAAAGTTCCTAAATGAGCGGTACTTTGCTCTGGTGTTGTAACCACTTCAATTCGCAAATTTTCCAATTCTTTGATCAACTCCATCTGAATAGTAGGTAATGATGCCAACTGTCCCATCAACTTTCTACTAAGAGCATCGACAATAACATTAGCCTTACCTGGATGGTAATGAATACTGCAATCATAATCTTTTACTAGCTCCAACCATTGTCTCTGTCTCATATTCAATTCCTTTTGTGTGAAGAAATATTTGAGACGGTCATGATCCGTGTAAATGTCGCACTTTCCTCCATATAAGTAATGGCACCATATTTTTAATGCATGAACTACCACTGTAAGTTCTAGATCATGCGGCAGGTAGTACTTCTCATGTTGCTTCAATTGCCTTGACGCATAGGCAATCACATTTCCATGTTGCATTAACAACTATCCCAAACCTTGTTTAGATGCATCACTATATATAACAAACCCTTCCAAACCTTCGGGTATGGTTAACATTAGTGTTGTAATCAATCGCTGCTTTAGCTCCTGAAAGCTTTGCTCACACTTATCTGTCCATTGAAACTTTACTCATTCCCTTGTCAATTGCATCATTGGTCAAGCTATTTTGGAGAATCCTTCTATAAATCTTCGATAGTACCCAGTCAATCCCAGAAATTTCAAACTTCACTTAGTCGGTGTCTTCCAATTAGTTACCGCTTCCACTTTTACTGGATCTACTTCAATTCCTTGGACAGTAACTACATGACCAAGGAATCCAACTCGCTCAAGCCAAAATTCACACTTTTTAAATTTTTCGTATAACTTTTCCTTATGCAGTATTTCTAACGCTATTCTAAAATGTTCCTCGTGTTGATCTTTACTCTTTGAGTATATTAAAATGTCATCAATGAAGACTATGACAAATCGATCCAGATACTGGTGAAATACATAATTTATTAAATCCATGAATACTGCTGGAGCATTCGTCAACTCGAACAGCATAATTGTGAACTCGTAATGTCCATAACGAGTTCTGAAAGCCGTTTTGGGTATATCACTATCCTTAACGTTTGATGATATCTAGATCGTAAGTTTATCTTGGAAAATACTTTAGCCCCTTTTAATTGATCGAACAAATCCTCAATTCTCAGGAGATGATACATATTCTTCATGGTCAATGGTTCAACTCCCGATAGTCAATACACTTCCTCATACTTCCATCTTTCTTCTTTACAAATAACATTGGTGCACCCATGGAGATACACTTGATTGAATAAAGCCACTGTCTAACAATTTTTGTAGCTAAATTTTCAACTCCTGAAGTTCATTTGGATCCATTTTGTATAGAGCTTTAGATACTGGGTGGCGCTCCAGGAACCAAATCTATTATAAAGTCCACTTGTCTATCTGGTGGGGTACTAGGTAGATCTTCTGAAAACACATCTATAAATTCTTGTACCACTGATACATCATCAATCTTTATCGTCGTTTGTTTTTCTCTTGAGATGTTAACTAAAAACCCTTAAGATGTTTCTTTTCTCAACATTTTCTCAATTTACAAGGCAGATACCAGTTGGAGATGAGGTTTGGTCTTTATTCCAGGGAAAGAAAATTGTCTTCTCCTAGTTTCTGAAAAGACACTTTCCTTTCTCTACAACAAATGGTTGCATAATTACGTCCCAACCAATCCATACCCATTATCACATCAAAGTTTTTCATCTCTATCATATACAAATTAGCTTCTAATGTTTTTACCTCAATTTCAAGAATCATTGACTTAGCTAACTGATTTGTATTTAATGTTATGCCTAAAGTGATGCTAACTTCTAGTGTACTCTCTGACTTATCACAAGTAATACTAGATTTAGCAATGAAAGGCGTTGATACAAAAGAATGAGTAGCTCCCGAATCAAACAGTACATAAGCAGGTGTATTAGATATCAGTAAAATACCTGCTATTACATTTGAGTTTTCCTCTGCATCCTTCTGAGTCATTGTAAAAACTCGTGCTTTCCCATTTTTGTTCTGATCACTGTTATCATCCTTCTTCTGAGTAAATATTGGACAATCCTTAGCAATATGTCCTGGTTTACTACACCGAAAATATACATTCTTCCCGTACAAGCATTCACCACGATGAGGTTTACCACACTTAGGGCACGGCGCTATTGTAGCTACTATGGCCTTACTGGCACTAGGTCCAATATTAGCCTTCTTATTTTGACATTTGCTCTTTCCTTTGTCTTGACCATTCCATTTTCTCCTCTTTTACCCTTTATCCTGCTGGCCGAACAATTAACTATGTTGCTCTACATTAGCCTTCTGATGCCAAATAGCGTGAGCACATTCCAGCATCTCACAATATGATGTAAAACGATGTGACATAAGAATCATGCTTATGTCTGAGTTTAACACTTGCTCGAACCTTCGATTCTTCTTAATTTTTGTGTCAACCAGGTATGGAGCAAACCTTGAGAGTTGATCAAACTTTCGCTCGTAATCAGTCAAGGACATATTACCCTGCTTGAGCTGAAGACTCTCCTTGAAATCTCTTAGAGACTGAGGAAAATATTTATCTATCACTTCCTCTTTGAATTGTTCCCAAGTTAACACCAATTGCTGCTATGGGGTCCTAGTTTGGGACATCGGATCCCACTAGTGACTTGCATCATCGGTAAACATAAACTCTGCACACTGGACCTTTTGGGCATCAGTTTAATCTATGAGTCGAAAAATTGGTTCCAACTTACGAAGTCATTCCTAAACTATTAGTGGACCAGATGCTCCATCGAAGATAAGGGGCTTATGCCTTCGAAATAAATCAACTACTGAGGCATGAGTCAGGAAGGTAATAGGAGCTAGTGGTGTGGGTGGAGCTTGATCCTGATTCAGCCTACCAAGATCTTGAACCGCTTGCATGAGGTCTCTTATGAAGTTGTTATGGATTGCTCGAGACATTTCCTTTGAGATTAGATATAATATCTCTCATTAACTTCATTTACCA
>CAIGRP010047413.1:0-18004 GCA_903798385.1 Fraxinus cuspidata
TGACCAAGTTTGTGTATTGTTATGATGTCAATTGTGCCGTTCTTGTAAATCTTTTCATAACTCAGTAACGACACAAGTGTTGTTCTCATGAACTTATATATACAAACATAACGATATTTATACCATTCTATAGACATTCTCATCTCAATAACAACAAAAGTGTCGTTTTCTACATAGTGACGGCACTTGTGCCATTCTAATGAACAAGTTTGTCTATCGTTATAACGTCACTTGTGCTGTTCTCTTAGATCTTTTCATAATTCAATTATATCATTCTAATAGAAATGTATAAGAACATTTAAATCAAGAGCATCAAAACTGTAACTACAACCAACATTTAACTTGAAGCAAACATGCATAATTACAAAATCAATCTCCAGGATATTAATACAAATAATAACTAATAGTATCTTATCGACCTCAGAATTAACTGGTGGATCAATTGTGACGTAAACTTTGTCCCTCAAGCTCAACAAATGTACAAAGCAGGAGTTTGTGAATATGTCTTAATGCTTATCATCCAAACTGTAGAAAACTTTATCAATCAATTTCATTCTACACCTATTACTTATCTTCGCGTTTACTATGTTTTCAGAATCCATTTTTTCCTAATGTAAAATGCAAAACAATAATTAGAAATCTTAATTCTCAAAGCAATCATTTACCAAACAAACACTCAGATAAAAATAAATGGATTTTAGATAGTGAAACATAAACTTAATGTAAATTATGTGATGATAGATACTTTAGTGGAAAAAAGTTTTTGGCACTGAAATAAATGTGATGAGATAATAGTTGAAAATATATTAAGGGAGATTAAACATTTGTATATGGTCTCCATTTATCAACCACGTGCATAAGTTGCATCAAAGTGTATAGAGATTCAGAAAAAAAGCTGATCATAAATACTAATCACTGACATATATACCCATATGGATGCATCTTAATTTAGAATAAGAGAGTCATATTTTAAGAGAGTTAGTGTACGTTGGATCATTCGCCAAATACAACTGTTTGAAAACTTCATCTAACATCATCGCTAACAGTTCTCTCTCTCTACTTCTTGCATCAAAAGTGCAGAGAAAAACTTTTAAAAAATGCAGTGAAAAAAATCAATTAAAGAAAAAGAAAATGATGGTGATATGTTAATTACATTTCATGTAGGATTTTTATAAAACCCACCATTTTCTCTTCTCGTTCCCGTCAAAATCCAACCCCACCCCACCCCCACCCCCACCCCTTCATTTCATGTGCTCTGATGTTGAGCAATTTTCATACTTGAGAATGTCAAGTACAGAGTTTTTTTCCCATCAAAGAAGAGTAAAAGGAAATTAAATTCGATATTCTTTTAGATTTTAAGGTTGAAGATCCATGTTTTTCACAATATAATATAACAAAACGAGAAGAGGGTGATATAACAAAGAGCAATAAATTGAAGTAACATTTTCTTCGAGAGAATCTGAAAAGCATGTCTAGCACAGTCCGAAGTAGGAGAATACAATGAGGTATAGTAAGGAGATGAATTTCAGTTGAAGAAAGTTTTACATTTAATTTGGATTTGCTTCCGTCGTCGTAGTAGAGAATTCTAGTTGAAGACGATAAAAAGAGGAAAAAGGAAAACATTAATTTTTGAAATTGGGAGAATATGGTTTTACTAAAGAAATGGGTGAAATGATGGAAAATTGAGTGGTTTTTTAGTTAAAAACTGAATGACAATTTTCGTCTTTTTTATCAATTAAAACATTTTGAATTTCGTTTTTTTTAATTATGGGTCAAAGGCTATTTATTCAAAATCATTGTGTTACCCAGCTATTTGGCCAAATTTCCCTTTAATATAGGCTAAATAGCGTATTACCCCCTTCTTTAAGATGTATTGTGCAAACTCTTCACCTTTTGGAATTTGCGAGAAACGTCCCTTTATAAAACTTGGAGTGCGGAAAACAATATGTGAAGTGCGAAAAATCTCTCTGTATGAGGTTTGAAGTGCGATTCATCCCCTATTGTTCGTTAGTTAAATCATTAAAAAGGGTAAAATTTGTTAAAACTGAAAAGAAATAATTGCATCTTTATCCCAAACTTCTTAATTTTTTTACAAATTATATCCAAAATTTTTTATACGTGTCATCCATAATTCTAAACCTTTGAAACTTTATGTTACACCCCACCCCACCCCACCCCACCCTACCCTACCCCATCCCATCCCACCTTACCCTACCCCACTTCATTTACTCTTCTTCCCATTTCTCCGTAAATAAATCTCTCCTTCATTGACAATGAAATCCAAATCTTAATCTTCTCTTTCCTTTCCGCGCCAAAGCCCATACCCATACCCATACCCAATATTCCTCTGCATTAATACCTTTTGCTGCTCAGAGAATGTTTGGGCCATTCGTTCAAGAAAATGGGGCTTAGAGTGTGCCCCATCAAGTAAATACGCAGAACTCAACAAAATTTCCGAACATGCATCCAATGAATTCACAAAAAGAAAAGATGAGTCATGGAGTTTGCAGGATAGTGAGCTCACTTGGCATGATTCGGAGCGTGGGAAGGAATAAAAACCAAGTCTTTGCGCAGAATGAACTTGGGGAAGAAGCGGGCAAAATGGCTTAAGATAGTGAATTTTAAAAGGAACTGAATTGGAATAAATAAACCTCTCCATATCAAAACTGAAATCCCCCACACCCTATGAGTTTCTGGGGAATTGATTTTCTGGGAATTTGAATAAGTTGATAGATTTTCAAAGGAAAAAAATGTTGTAGGAGGAGGGCGAGTTGGGTGGAAGAAAGAGACAAACGTGTGAATGGATAACATACCTAAATTGCTCTATGAATCTACTAGCTTGATTGATAGTTTTTTTGGGAAGAGGAGTGGGAAATTGGAAAAGAAGATGAAGTTTGGGCAAGGGCAGACCTAGCAATTGGCCAGCTCTCGCGGCCGCCCGTGCTGGATTCTTCCACCGAAAAATGAAGAAGTCCAGAATTATTTTTTTTCCCTTTGTTATTGTTCATTTTCTTGGGCCTTTTTTTTTTTAAAAAAGAAGGCTCAATGAATGGGCCCAACTAGAGAAGTCACTAGACCATGGTCCCATGGTAAATGGTCCACACTCCACCGGTAAACAAAACCCATTATCCATAACCAAATTCCAAAATTGAAAACTGGCAGAAGAGAGGAGGAAGACTGAGGTCTGGGAGAAGACTGATACGCTGTGCCACTGCGGGCCTGCTGTCTATGACGCCGCCGATCGACGAGATCGGTGGACGCGACGCTTGACTCAATGAACGGTGAGCGGTTTCCGTTCGGTTTCTACTTTCAATCTTTTTTTTTTAGTTTCTGTGAATTTGTGAATTGTGAAAAATGAGAAGTTATGTTGTATTATTGTATGAGACTATGAGTTTATGAGTTACAATTTTGATTTGTGAATTGTGAATTGTGATTTGGAAAATTAGGTATTTAGGAAATTAGAGATAAGAGAAAAAAATTAATGGAGAAGATGTTGTGCTCAATTAAACTATGTGTACATTGTTTTTAAAACAATTTTTATTGAAAAAATAAATCTAGTGGACGGTGGTGGTTTGGTAGACGCTACTACGCCTGACTCGGTCAATAGTCATCGATCACCAATCACTGATCTCCGCTATAGCTGAACTACAATACTGGATGCGCCTGTATTGGGGTAGAGTGGGGGTGGGGTACAAAATTTTCCCTTTTTTTTTTATTTTGATTTTAATTATAGGTAATTATATTCATGCAACAAGTTTTATTTCTTACACCACATTTTATATAGTTATGATTCTGTGTATTTACTCATTAAAACATTTATGTCTTTAACGATATTTAAAGACATTCTTATATTCAATTTTTTCGTTAGTTAACATATTTTGTGTTTGATAGCAGTTTATGTTTAAGAAGTTCGTGGAAATAGCATATAACAACTTATTTTTCATCATATTTTGAAAACAAAAGTACAAAAATATTTTTCTCTCACTTAAGTATGGAAATAAAATATTTTAACATAAATCATCATCAAATAAGAGATATACTAATTAATGAAAGGTTGAAAATAATAATAATTTAACGAAAAAAATTAAGGAAATAATTGCTATAACGAACAAAAATTGAAAAAAATAACTAAAATTAAAATGTGGTGACAATATAACCACCCTTTAATTATTTTAAATGGAATAATATAAAATTACCATTTTACCCTTTAAAATGGAGAAGATAACGTGAAGTTTTAAATGTTTGAGATAGTGGATGTCACATATAAAAGTTATGTTATAATTTGTAAAAAAAATAAAATGCTTGAGATCACACATGCAATTATTTCTTTTTAATTTTGGCAACTTTTACTGTTTTCAACTACTAAAAACGGAATTGGACTGTAGGGAGAGTGGATCGCGCTTTAAAATTCATATATGGGGTTTTTCACACCTCAAAAGTTGTTTTCCGCACTCCAAATTTCATACAGTGACGTTTTACCCCAATTCCGAAAGATGAAGAACTTTGCACAATACGTCTTAAAGATAGGAAAATTTAGTCTTTATATAATAACTCAAAACACATGTATTTAATGTATTCAAACAATTTGGTGAGATTATTGGCAATTATTTGCAACTTTTACATTGTTTAAAAGTACAAAACAATAAATATTTATGTATGTATGTATGTATGTATGTATATACATACATATATATATATATTGATATGACAAGATGAAAATAGTAGATAAACATCGTACCAAACCTACAAAAGCCACACCCAACCCAATTAGTCGTATTATTTTGAAATTATTTTCATGATTAGTATGTCGAACTACTTATTTTGTGTTTGTGTAGTTCGTGTTCATGGGTGAAAATAGATTTTTATGGTGCAATAGATTGAAATTTTTTAAGGATATTTACGTAATATGTAAAAGGTCGACTCTCAAGAAAAATAGTAGTTTACAACACACAGGTCGTACTATTTAGACCTACACTTAGAAATGTCGAGATTGACATTTGAACTGTCTATTTCGATAGTTCCTAACTGTAGAGGTCGCATTTAGTGAGTATGATGGGAAAACATATTTGATGAAGCATTAAGTATTTTCATCAATGCTCAAATACAAAATGAATAAATTTGGACAAATAATTTATGTAAGGCTATATTAAAAAAGGAATATTCAATTTTTTTATTTTTATTTTTTTGTGTTTTGAACTAAATATGATTTCTCAAAAAAGTTTACAAAACTAATCAAAATTAATGAATAAAGAATAATTTACAAAGTAATGTGATGTGTATTTAAGATTCAAAACTTCAAGTTATAAGATAAAAATATTCCACTTTGATATTTCAATAATAGAGGAGATTAATACTTATATTTTTTAAGGTCATTACAAATTATTGTTTGGGGTGCATTATTATTTTATGGAATTTTGTATTTCTTCAAGAATTTTGTATTTCTTCAACTTCATGGTGTTGTAAGTTTCCATAACCTTCCTCTGTGACAAATGAAAGATTTTTGAAAACTTGTACCCCTCACCATGTGAACAGTTGGAAGCTCAATTTTGAGAAGACTAATGCAAAGAGCAATTTCCTTATAAATTAATATGTGTCGGTTCAAATCTTCATCTTTGCATATTTCGATCAGAGGTATATTCATGTTTGGGACTTCGAACTTCAATTCGATTTCAATGCATGGATCATGAATAAAAAGTTTCTCCATCAATCGTAACACAATCATGCTTGGGTGATTGAATTGATTTTGTTCCCTCGTCACTTCCATTCGTCATCTACATGTACAAATTGTCCCACATGATATACGATGAATCTCATATTATTACTCATATTTAAAAATTTGAGATAGTAATGATATGTATTTGGCACAATTAATATATCGAATTTTAATAGCATGCATGTAGCACCTACGAATAAATTATACCAAATAATAGCAAATCGGTGAGAATGACAGTTTAAATGTCTTTCCCAACATTTATTAAGATCGAGTTCGACATTTTAACTTATTCGTTAGCTAGCAAGAGATTATGAAATATTTTTTTAGGTTAACAACTCTATTACCCATTGTATATTAATAATGCTTAATGATTTTACTTATACAAGTCAAAACATCAAATAATGACATTAATCAACATTAAATGCATTCATTAATGAGCAATAAATGCACCAAAAAAGGTATGTACAAGGGTCATTTGGATATTTTGCACACAAAAAGACATTTTTGAGCACCATTTGAAAAAAAAAAATGACAAATTTTGTTACATTTTAAATTTTGTGACATCTATACAAAATTTCCTAAAATTTAATTGTTGATTTTAACTTAAATTTTAATTAATTTTTTTAGTGATGGTTTGTATTCTTCTTACAAAGTGATACCATAATAGGGAATAAATTCTAGATTTTAATATAAATCAAAGTTAACAATAAATTTTAACCACATATTTTATTGAGTTCACAACTTTTTAATCACACATTTCATCAATTTTTATAAAAATTTACTAATTTTTTTTTTAATCCCTACCAAATAAGGATTCCTTTTACACATGATTCTTGGTTTAGTACGATCAACATTTGTATGTGTCACTTATGAATTTCAAAATCACTTACGACATTACGTTCACGAGAATAATCTTAACCCATATATACAAGGTTGTTAACAATAGTATTTGTTGGTAAGAATATTCAATTTTCTAATTATATGCCTTATTGCAATACGCACTAAATATTGATATTTTAGTGTGTCACCTCAATTTTTGTGCTATTGATATTATATGGGTAAATTTAAGAATTATTGGGTTGGATAATTTGTTGGAAATATTACAACAATGGAGAAACAATGATGAAGATGGAATCACCAAAGAAACGATTTAATTGGCAAGACTTGAACACATTTTAAGAACATTGTCTTCAAACGATATTCATCTCATCTTCAAATGCTTTTAAGGGCTTTCGACAAATAGTTCGAAAGATTAATCAAGCCTTTTAAGGAGAACACCAAAGTGTAAGTGTTCTTCTTATATGAACAAAATGAAAACTAAAGTTTGAATATGTAAAGAAAATTGTAATAATTTCTTAAAGATTGGATGAATTGAATTATGATTTCTAATTGTTAGGGATGAATACTATTCTTTATTTATAGTTTTCAATCATCCCATCACAAAATGATTCCAACTCACCTTGAAAAGGTGGAACTTTTCAGCCGAAAGCATCAGATTTCAAATCTAAGGACCGGCCTAACGACTATTTTCAATGCCCATGTGACCACATGGTCTATTTCCATGCGGTCGCATGGTGCAACCACTTTTGGCTCGAGTGAATCTTCTAGACGCTTTAGCTACCGTAGGGACAAAATGCAATTCCCCCTATTTTTGTTTTTACAAATCATTTACAATTCATCCACACACTTGGTACATTTAAGGCCCAACTCCAAACACGATTTTGAACAACAAGAATATAACAAATCCTCTACTTGTTCAAAATCAATGTTGACCACATATTCAAATATCAACACTTTTGTATAAGAATTAGATATTTTTTAATTTGATTATAACCATAATGTAAATCTCACAAAGTATTATCGAAATTTCAAGTAGCATAAAAACTTTGAACCGGTTATCTTATGACAACACTGGTGGTATTAATATGGTCTTGCACTTATCCTTTTCATTGAACTTTTTAAGAGATAAATTTTAAGTTTTTATTGAAACGGCATTACCTTAAAGTTCATATAGGTGAAGTTCTTCTAATATCTTTGTTACTTTTTAAAAATATTTGTACCATACACCAAACTTCATTAAAAGTTTTATAACTCGTCCCTCCAATCGTAACAACCAGCACTATTTATCAAGCATAAGTTTTAAATAAGTTAATAGTGCTAAAACTTATTCACTTATCGAATCACTTGTTATTACCATTTGAACCTAGATATACTTATTTAGTATATTTTGTTAGGGTTGCTATCATTGGTGAATTTTTAATCAAGGAATTTCAATCCCATCCTTCTCGATGTTGATCTTACTAAGTTCTCACTAGACTTAACATATGTAAAAAATATATTTCATGCTTAATTAATTTTCTCACATACTCATGCGTTAGACTTATATGTCTAGACTTTCCGTTATATACTTTGCTATGTGCTCGTGCTAAAGTGGTTTGACTATCACACACAATATGTATAGAAGAAATGTCCTTTGCATCCAAAGGAATTGCATAAAGAATATCTTTTAGCCACACAACTAGTGTCGATATATCCTTCTAGGATAGTTGGGAACTTTGTATATTTGTATTCCAATTTTTTTGGTTTTCTTCAAGTAATCAAGAACCCTCCCCTATGGCCTCTAATGTTCTGAACTTGGATTACTAGTAAACCTACTTAGTTTACTTATAATAAATGCAACGTCCAATCTTGTAAGTTGTACCGCATACATAAGAATTCCAATTGCACTTGCATATTCAATTTGAGCTATTTCTCTTCCATTGTTCTTTATTAACTTGATACTTGGATTCAACCAGGTATTTGCCTCTTTAACGCTCAAATGTTTGAACTTATTTGCCTCATTCTCAACATAATGCATAACCCTCACTACCCTTTTTTAACTTTAATACTAATGATAGTATCCACTTGTCCAAGATTCTTCGTTTTGAACGTGGAGGATAAAAACCTCTTCATTTCGTTAATCCCTTCATGTCATTACTAATGATTAGCATATCATCCACATAAAAACATACAATGTAATTATACTATCACACACTTTAGTAGATAAACATTTATCTACTGAATTATGATTAAAACCATTTGACATAATTTTAGAGTCGAATTCCTCGTGCCCCTTTTTAGGTGCTTGTTTTAATCCGTATAAGAATTAACTAATTTGTAGACTTTATGTTTATTTCTCAATAGAACAAACCCTTTACGTTGTTCCATATAGACCTCATCTTCAAGATCTACATTTTGGAATGTCGTCTGACATCCATTAGTTGAACATGTAAATCATATATTGATGCTAATGCAAATAAGATCCTTATTAACTTCTAGCCACCATGCATATGTGTCAAAATAGTCAATTCATTCCTTTTGTCGATACCCTTTAATTACTAATTTAGTTTTATAGGTATTAAGTGTACCAGCAAATTCATATTTTCTTTTAAACACTTGTTTACGACAAATGAATTTAGACCCTTTTGGTAAATCAACAATTTCCCAAGCATTGTTTGATATAATAGAACCCATTTCATCATTTATTGCATGTTTCCAATATATGCAATCTCTAGAAAACATTTCTTTATAATAAGTCTCAAAATCACTTTCAACTTGAAGAACAAAATGAATTGTTCTTATAACATAATTCATATCTCCCTGCACTAAGTAGAAAGAAATAAGTTGGGAATATATTTCATTCAATCCTAGACCTTTTTCTTTCTAATTCTTTCGCTTATTTGAAGTTCACTTGATAGTTCAACATCTCTCATAGATATTTCTATTCGTGATTCTTTAAAAGTCAAAATGTTTACATGAGTTTCATTTTGAAAATTTTTCTTGAAGAACTCCACATCTCTTGATTCTATTATAACATTTGATTCTAAGTTTGATAACCAATAGACCTTGCTATTTAAGACATCATATAAAGACACATTTAATACCTCTAGGGCCTAATTCAGTTATCTTAGGATCCATGTTTTTGCAATAAGTAAGATACTCTCACATTTTGAAATAATTTATATTTGGTTACCTATTTTTCCATATTTCATATGGAGAAACTTTATTCTTGTTCAAATGAATCATATTTACTATATAACATATACTGAGTAAGGCTTCATTCCATAAATTAAATAATAATTCGGCATTTAATAACATGGCATTAATCATTTCTAAGAATGACTTATTCTTTCTGCTAGACATTTTGTTCAAGTGTATGTGGTGTAGAACATTGGTGTATTGTACTATTTTGTTCACAAAATATGTTGAATTCAATTAAGTAGTCTCAACCTCTATCACTTCTTAAAGTCTTTATTTTCTTTCTTAATTACTTTTCACCTTTAGCTTTGTATATTTTAAAGACACTAAAAGTTCATCTTTATATTTTAATAAATATACATAAGTATACCTAGAACAATCATCATTGAATGCAATAAAATATCTACTACTGCCTCTTTTTAGCATGACATTAACGCACAAGTTCAAGTAGATTAGATGATCGTTCTACGCTTTGAAATGTCTTTTTAATCATCATAGATTCAATGCAAGTTTCACATTTTTCTAAGTTATCAACTTTACATGATATTATTCCACATTTAACCATTCTTTTCATAATGTTAATACCTATGTGTGTTAATCTACCATGTCATAAATTAAATGAATCAATCATATAAGCAAAAGAATTATTTTTATTAGAGTCATCATCAATAATACATCGTTTGATCATTCCTTCATTCGAATAAAATTTATCAACAAAATACCAATTTTGGGTTATTACAAGTTTTTCCGACTCCCGATTTTTCCCAAAAGAACCCCACTTGCTAAGTTTCTATTCATTTTTGGTACATGAAGAATATTGGTCAAAGTAATCTTCTATCTCGAAGTGAAGATGATTTCAACGTTCCATTTGCCAATCACTTTAGATCATCCTTCATTTCCCATTTGACTCTCTTGTCCATCAACATTGTCAATTTAAGTTTTGAAAATTGAATTATCATAACAAACATGGATTGTTGCACGTGTCGTACCACCAATCCAAAACATTGCTTTGGATTGTATTGATTTCGCTCATCGTAGTGATTTTCTCTTCAACATAGTTCACATTTTCCTCCTTATTTTGTTGCTTTTTATGCTTGCAATATCTTGCATATTGTCTTGATCCTTCACAAACATAGCGATGCCCCCCTTGAACTTGGTTTTGGACTTCCCTTGATCATTTTATGGACCAAGAGGCTTTTTTTTCTTTTTGTATTTTTTAAAGTGACTACATTGTCCACAACATTGGCTTTTGAAGAGCCATCATGAGAACTTTCGGTCTTATCTCGTGATTTTGATTCTTCCTCTACACAAAGTTGTTTTTGTATATATTCCAAAGAAAAAAAATTTAAATTGTGAAGAATCTTCTTCCTATAATATTTTCAAGTTGGAGGCAATTTAGCAACAATCTTCAATGTATTTGATGTAATAAATGAATGTTATCAAGCATATTAAAGTCAAAGTATTTAAAAATTAAAAATTTATTTGTGCCTTCATCCTTGGCCTAATATTTGTTTTCAAGTGCATCCAAGATTTCCTTTTGCCAAAGTGGTGTTGTGTAAAGATCATACAAGCGATCGGAAAGAACATTAAGAATGTGACAGCGACAAATCAATTCGTCATCTTGTCTTTTCTTTCTCTCCGCCCATACTTCTGTAGAATCTTTATCGGATGTTTCAACGATTGGTTCCAACCTTGGATCAAACACGTAGATGATCTTTAACACCGTTAAGAGGAATTTGAGTTTGGCTTGCCACCGGGTGAAGTTGGTTCCATCGAACCTATCCAAACACACAAAATCTTCGTTCATCAATCTAATAGTTGCAAGCGATTACGTCTCCATCGCAGTAGGGACTATCATTTGAGATTGTTGAAATATTATAACAATGGAGAAACAAGGATGAAGATGGAATCACCAAA
Source organism: Fraxinus cuspidata (assembly GCA_903798385.1). NCBI lineage: Eukaryota > Viridiplantae > Streptophyta > Magnoliopsida > Lamiales > Oleaceae > Fraxinus > Fraxinus cuspidata. The sequence goes on from CAIGRP010047413.1 coordinate 11,648, forward strand.
GAAACGAATTAAATGGCAAGATTTGAACACGTTTTAAGAATGTTGTCCTCAAACAATATTTACCTCTTCTACAAATACTTTTAAGGGTTTTCGCTGAAGGATTAATCAACTCTCTTAAGGAGAACACCAAAGTACAAGTGTTTCTTCCTGTATGAACAAAATAAAAACTGGAGTTTGAATATGTAAAGGAAATTGTAATAATTTCTCAAAGATTGGATGAATTGAATTATGATTTCTAATTGTTAGTCATGAATACTATATTCTATTTATAGTTTTCAATCATTGTATCACGAAATGGATTCAACCCTTCATGAAACGGTTGGAACTTTTTGGCCAAATGCAACCAGATTTCAAATCTGAAAATCAACCTGACAGTTATTTTCAATGCCCATGTGGTCACATTAGCTAGTTCCATGTGGTCGCATAGTTAACCACTTTTGGCTTTAAGAGCCTTATGCGACCGCGAGATTCTCCCATGGGCAAAATGCAATTCCCCCTATTTTTGTTTTTACAATTTATTTCCAATTCATCCACGCACTTGGTCCCCCAACTCCAAACATGATTTCAAACAACAAGAATATAGCATCATCTTTCCAAAAACGAAGTGGGAGTCTGCACAGCCCATTGGATCATCTTCTTCTACTTGGACGGAGAAATATTGGTGCTGGAAGTTGGAATATGTATGTAAATAAGATACAAATGCTACAGAGAAGGGAAGCTGTAACCATGATATATGCTCTTCAGTGCATTTCACAAGATGCCACTCAACTCATGATCCAGAATTGCACAAAAACCAACCCACCAGAGGAAAAATCCTTAACTGCAACATTATAAAGAGAAGAGGGGTCTGTTTAGACCTATATGCGCACAGTGCAAAAAGTTTGTTAAAAAGAAAAATTAATTTAAATATGCATGAGTCTCCATAATTGTTTTATTCATGCAATCTAACAAATGTTTTGGGATCAAACTAAAATGTTCTATTGTCAGAGAGTGTAATCATGATGTGTGAAAATATTTTGCCGGTTGTAAATTATCTGGCTTCTCCAAGGAATGACACTTTTGATAGTGATAGAACTCTGATTTTCTACTGCTGCAATTTGTAAACTATGTACATGAACTGGGAATTTAAGTTTATTGTTGTGAAATTGCTGTGATGCAAAGAAACAAAAGGAGCAAAATATATATTTCTGTATCAATTAATGGAATGCGAATGGAAGTACAAGAATTGGCAGAATATCCAAGAAATCATCTGCCCACTCCCTTCACTCCACTCTCATCTCTCGGAATGCTTGAAATGAATCCCTACCACCCATTTTATTCTTTGGTATCTACCTGGAAATACCCATACTACCATCCCCCTTAACTAATGTTAACAATTTATTCTCTACATCTAAGCACACAACTATGTAAAATCTGCTTGGGTCCAATCAGATAGCTACCTGTTTCTTCTTGAAATTTGAGTGTCGAGGGTGAAACGGGATTTGAAATGAGGCATAGAGCGATATGGCTTCTAAAATCACCAAAACAAGGCCTTTTGTTAAGAGCGTGTTCTTCTGTGAGAGAGAGAGAGAGAGGGATGGATATAGGTGGCCTTCTTGTGTGATAAAAAGGAATAAATAATTGAGAATACACAATAAAGCAATAGCACTTGCAGAAATTTTGGTTAATAAATCACGCCGAGGGCCTAGCTACAAAGGCATTCTAGAAAATTAACATAACATAACTAAATAGCATAACTAAAACTTCCTCTAGTTGAAGTGGAGCTTTAGAAACGACATGATGAATCAAGGTTTTTTTTTTTTTCCTAAATAGTTCCAAACATACATGGCATAACTAAAACTCCCTCTAGTTTAAGTGGAGCTCTAGAAAAGACATGATGAATCAAGGTCTTCTTTCATGTTTTTTCTCCCTTTCTTTATTTTCTATCGTCTAATTTGGGAGGGGCTTCTTAAAGGAATTGCCAAAGTAACATACTCATGGATTCTGAACCTTTATGACGCTAAATATTGTATTTGTTCAATATATTGATCTCCTTTTCGGTGTTTTGATGCTGCTGACACTAAAGCAACTAGAACGGTCTTATACGATAAACAAGAAGTGTCGAAATGGATATTCTATTCTCTGCAATAGTGTACAAAAATATTTCGTTATAATTTGGATATTTGCTACTGGTTTCATTACCGAAGGCCCTCTAAGTTAAACGTTATCTACAATTTAAACTGAGAAGTCATCCTCCTAATCAAAGCTAGTAATAATCAACTTTTGATTTTTAGCTTTCTTTGTCCCTGCAGATATGTTTACGGATGAAGTGGTAGAGAAAAAATTTGCTGCCAATTCTTTATGTTTAGTGAACTTCCTGATGTGGACTATTGTTCTTAAGGCAATTAGAGGCTGACCATTGTAAACCTTTTTTATTAGTAATCTAGCTAATTACCGTACACCTCAGAATGTAGCCTTATAAGTAGCTTGTTTTTACCTTTTTAATTTCTTTGGTATAAGCATTGCTATATATTAATTATATTTTGCGATCACATTGCTAGCACGCCTAAAAAAAAAATTGCGCACTAATTCTGGTCCAAAATGGCATCAATCATCAAGAATTGAAATGCTGAAAAAAGATTAAATGCAAAGTATAACCAAGATTTCTTGAGTTTATGATGGTCTAACTGGATGAAAAGGCTAATCCCAACAGTTACTAGTGAGAAGTGTTCATACTTCATTTTGGTTGGGTCAATTCTCATTGTTGACATTAATAATGGTAAATGGATGTGTTACGTTCTAGTATCAGGAAATATTTGATGTTCAAATCGTGTATGGTTAGGATTGGTTAATGCATGATAAAGAATCTTATGGTTGGAATCTAAGATATATTATCTTGAGACTGTTAGTCCAACTAACTAATGTTTGGTTTACCGTGGTGGAACATGTAATAAAAGTGATAAATTCTATATTTCCAGAATGAGCTCTCATTTTTCCAGAAGAATAAGCATCACGTTGAACAAAATAGAACAAGTCCACATATCAATTTTACCTCTTACTATTCAGCGTTGACAGTCCTTTCATAATGAAAGAATTTTATTTAGCTAAAAAACTAAATTTCACCACGTCACCTTCTCCTCTTCACAATCTGAGTAGCAGCAACTACAAGAACGAATGGATACCTTTTTTATTAGTCTTATTTTTTATTTGATTTTTTCTATTTCTACCTTGTAGTACAGTATTTGGGTTTTTTTGACAAAGCTATGAGACCAGAAATTTATGTGCATCCTGTTTATGATGTGGGCTGGTGGTAGTGGAGGTGGATATGTAGATGTCGTGGAGGGTTGATGTTTTATAGTGGAGACCAGGGCTGCAGGGTTTTTTACTGGGAAGCGAGGGAAGAGGAAGGGTATTGGTAGTGTGCAAGTGCTAGGAGGGTGACGGGTTGCGGTTTAGGTTGACGTCTTGACAATATGGTGGGTGTTGGTTGAAAGGTAGCAGCGACAAAGGGTGGTGGCAAAAGGGAGGAGGGGGTTGGATTACTTTGTTGTGCAGGGAGGGAAGGGATTCCTACACCACTTTTGATCCAAAGTTTAGGGGCTTATTAGCATTCCATGTCTTAATTTAAATCGTTTCTAGTGTCTTAGAAATTTGAGTGAAAGCAACACCTTATCTTTGTTACTTGAAATATAATTTACTTTTATAGTCATGCTGTAGAAGGAAATTGAAAGACCAACTATATTTCCTGGCTACCATTGTATTAGATGTTAATCTATGTCATTTGATTTTCTTTTTCTAAATGTAAACAAGAGAATGAAGATTTGGTATCTATTGTAAACTTTCACTTTTTTAAACCATTAGCAATTTTTTATAGTCATCCTAGGCACCATTTAATTATTTTTAGTGATTGCTAAAAGTATTCTCCTCTCCTCCACCTCCACCAAAACCCCTCTAATTACTGGTGGAGGACAAACTTTTACCATCAAAAGTAAACCCATATCTCGTGCAAGAATTTAACATAGATATGGTTTGGTCTCTATCCTCTAGATCAGCTGGTTGGACATTTTTGTTTTTCTGGGATTTGAGGAGCTAATTATTTATTTATTCAGAATAGCAGTATTTTGGAGTGAAAGGATGTGAATGCAAATTAGATATAATGCAGTTGTTTGGTGTTTTGAACTGATACTGTGTTAGTCCATTAGACAGGTTCACATTTAACAGAAGTCTAAAGAGTTTGTTCTGATTTTAACCAGTGCAATATTTATTCAGATTAGTTCTTCTTGATTCAAATGATAATTGCATGAATAGAACATTTCAAGGTTACTTTTCTGCACTGTTTGTATCAACAAGCGGCTCAATTCTAACTTTCCCTTGCTCGATTGTAGGTTACTCACGGCGAGGTTTTACACAGCGCATCTTGCTGGCAACGAGTAATTTCCATCAGGTGTCTTACAAATGTGGTAATTCAGATCCTCCTCCTTGTATGCTCCAAGGTGCAAAGTTGGAATTGGGGCAAACTATGAAACTTTTTCAGTTGAAGTTCAAGCTTCCAATTCAATGCAACCCCAATCCTATTGTCCTATATCTGCTACCATCTATGGACTGAAAATGTAAATAAAAGGAAAAAAAAAGGGTCTAGTTGTCCTCTTCTTTCTTCATTCTAAATATTGTAATTTTCTCCCTACTTTAGATGCTTGTTTGGAGAAAGTTTACAACGATTTAAATTATAAACGGATAAAAATTAGTGATGAATAAGTGGATAATACTTGTGAATTTCGTGAAATGTTTAAATAAAAAAATGATTTGATCGATTTCAAATAGTTTATAAACATAAACCAAACATGGTCTAGATGTCAAAATAAAAGCAGGACAAGAGATGTTGAAAAGCTATTACTGGAAATGACTAATCAAGACGAAGACGTGACTTAACCATGACAAACACATTTTTGATGAAAAGTGTCTTTTTTTCTCTCTCTCTTTTTATTTTTTTTCAGGATTTTCAAATCATAAAATCTGAAACAAAATTATTATAACAACGAAAAGAATCTTGGATCCACTACGGCCCGGAACAAAACCAAAAAGGGAATTTATTTATCAGTTTTGTTATTCTCACATTTTTGTCGACATTTTATGATGTGACGGACAAACTGACCATTTTTTTTGAATTACAAGTCTCGAATCAATGGTTAAATTTTTTTCCTTATCATGGAATATCAATTAAAATATACAAAAATGAACGTACAAGCAGCTTAATTCTTTATCTAATAAACTTGAATTCTGTTAATTAGAATAATAATTGTAATTAAAGGTGATTATTCAAATAGTGATAATGAAGATTAGATTAGTAAACGAACGTAATGATGGTTTAAATAGAAATTATTGTAATTAGATGTAGTGGTACGTGTGTGTTTATGTAGAGAGAGAGAGAGGTAAGTGGGGCCCCAGAGGCGAGCCCCCCATGAAGTCCGGCTTTGCACGCGTTGTCAGTGAATGGAGCCCACAATCAGAATCAGCTAAGCCCACGCCACGCACGTCCATGCAACCAAGCGTGGAATTTTATGGCCCCTGCATTGTCGGGAATAATAGACATACAACAGTACAACCTCGTTTGAAATTAAACCGTTGTTTAAGCCCCCTTTTTATTTATTTATTTATTTTTGATAAAAATGGATTTTTAAATAGTATTTTGATCTCATTTTAATCACACATTTTTTTAATAAAATAATATTATACACAAATTCAAAAACATTTCTTTTTTTTTTTTTAACCACAGATTTCTCATCAATACACTATTGAAAAATTTATTCTTTTGATAAAAATGAAGCTCAAACAAATTTTATCAATTAATTTTTATTAAATTTACTAAAATTTTTATGGCGAGCTTTTTCACCCAAACCCATAATTCATATTTAGTTTTCAAGTTTATGAGGTAAAACATAAATTAATCGACTGGTTTTTTTATGGTCTGTATGATTTTCGAAAAAGCATCACAAATTAAAGGATAGACGTGATTTCGAAAAATCGGTTTATGAAGGTAGACTGATAGAGCTTTCCAACGGTGTAAGGTTCGTCAAATTCTAACAGCTAAAAATTTTTTTAAATAAAATTATCAAAAACTTTTTCACGCAAACCCATAATTCATATTCAATTTTCAAGATTACGAGGTAAACATAAATTAATCGAATGATTTTTGAAGGTTTGCACAATTTTCATGTAGTTCTAAAAAAGCTTCATAACTCAAAGGACGGATGTAATTTTGAAAAACCGTTTCTTGCATATGAAAGTAGACTGATAGTGTATCATTCATCAAATTCTGCCAACTTAAAATTTATTATAATTTTTATCGAAAGCTTTTTCACACAAACCCATAATTCATAT
>CAIGRP010047429.1:0-11377 GCA_903798385.1 Fraxinus cuspidata
AAGCTATTGTTTGACTTTTTGTTCATTAAAACCCGTGAAATTTATATTAAACTTTGCTTAACCACTTCGTCAATTTGACATAAACAAATTTTGTAGGATCATTAAGTCCCTAAAATTTTTTTGAAATAGATTTTGTGAAATTTTTTTTTTTTAACAAATTATGAGTTTACATGTAAAATTAATTTATTGAGAAAATGTTTGGTTGAAAATGAATTTGGAAAAAAAAATTAAATGAATTTTTGAAAAGTGGGGTCCAAACATAGACTTTAATTTTTGCCATGCTAGTTAGGTCATGAACATGGAAGCTAGGGACTAGGGCTGCAGCAAAAAAGAGTGTGCAACATGAACATATATAACCAATTTTATCTTATTCTCAATAACTTAAGAATCAATAATAAATGGGAAAGATAAACACCATTGCACACACATTAACAATCTAATTGTATATTGCAAATCATTTGTCTTCTGAGTTTATAAGCACTTCAAGCATCTTCATTCTACAAGTTCGTTTTAAGGGCGAGTTTCACCTGAATTTGTTAAAATTGATGTATCACCCAGCTTGAAAAAATAGATCGATGTGATACTATCTAATTGTAACTTACACCGTTCATGAAAAGCATTTTTGAGACTATATAAGCACTTTGAACATTCTTTCGTTACATAGTGAATTATATCCAAAGTGGTTTATACATGATCTAAAGAAACTATGGCAAGAACAAAATTAATAATTTAAATTAACCTTCTAACAAAATCATTTGATCAAATTAAATTAAAAGGAAACATAAAGAAAAGAAATTTGGTTGACTCAAACCCTCACAAAGTTTGAACACTCAACCGATGATTGCGGCCATCTTCCCTCGAAATTATTAAAGAAAGAGAAAAAAAAACATAATCTTATTCTTATGGGACTTAATTAAATAAATCAAATCTGCAGCACATGATCGAAAGTCAAAGTCAACAGCTTTTTGGTTCTTCTTTGATGGGTTTTATTGTTATTTAACATTTGATTTGAAGCTGTACCGCGTCAAACATAAAACAAGAGTCCAGACAAAATCAGTCTTGTTTTGCGTGCACGTCTCTCTCTACATTATTTATTATAAGTGATTCCTTCACTTTTTTGGGCCAAAAATTATTTTGCATGCAAAGCCCCATACTTTTTGCTTGCCCCTCTCACCTATTCTGTTACTTTTATTCATTTATATGTTTTTCAATTGGGAAAGAGGGTGGTAGGGCAAGCTGTTAGGGGAGATATAGGAGATAAATTATATAGAAATATAGAGTAACAATAATTTATATAATGGTGATAATATACAAGTAATTGTGCCAAGAACTTTTATTTTGTATATGGACATACTCTTCCTACAAACTAACTCAGAGATGTTTAATGAGACACGAAATGAAAAAAATGAAATAAAAGATGTTAACGTTAGTAGAAGGTATTGTTTTCTACGCTATCATGGGACGAACCGATATTTTGTAGATGGCTAACAAAGCTCAAAGGTCATAGTCCAAGAATTGAAATTAGTAGAATTCATATATAAATTTTCGTTACAGATTGTTATGCGTTAAATAAGTTGAACAAATTTAATGATCTTACTAGAGATTAGTCTCGAAGAAACCAGTGTAGGGCCTTGATCGTCCTTTGAACCACTATAATAAGTAAAACTTGAAAATAAGTCGTGACAAATATGATGTACTTTCAATATGTTACCATATTTGCTAAATTCAGAAGTGTGCGTGAAACTTTTATCTTGCATAACTCTTAGTGATATAAAAGTTTTGTTGTCACTCAAAGCGCTATGACACCTTGACGGACTATTCTGTCTATTTAATATTAAGCTTCTATTTTGTTATCATTTTTTTATTTTTTTAAATTCATTTTCAATCACATACTGTATGGGATCCACAATATTTATCAACTTTTTAATCATACATTTCATTAACTTTTATCAAAGTTTACTAAAAATCTGATTTTTAGCTAAACAATATAAGGGCTAAACATGAAAATAGCCAGAGAGAGATGAATGGGCTAAGTGTGTGTGAACAGACTTTATCCAGTGAACTCAAATGTCAACGCGGTGTTTGGAAACCCAAGAAAGAAGCCCAAGTTGAACTCTATTCAAAGTCAAAAGTCTGCAAGGGCCCCACATCTTCTGTTGAAGATAATGTTTATGCCAAAACTACTTATTTTTTTTTGTTTGTTTTTCTAATAATTGAGGCCTCCTATGATTCTTTTGAACAAGTCCATGAATTGAAATTTGAATTGACTTAACCTTTTGCATCATGAAGCAATTTGAATTCAAATGGAAACAAGACCAGTACTATGAATTACATATCTCCATGCTTAAAGTAGAGGCAAGTTTTCAAAGAATGCTTTTGAAAATCAATATGCAGAGTTCTAATGTCAAAAAGTTGCTCAAAGTTTGAGATGTCAACCTATTACAAGGTTCAATTCATCTGGCATAGTATTAATAATACCTACAAGCTCTCATCCCAATGACAAGTGCCTAACTTTTTTGAGAAAGAGACGGTAGTGGACGGATATGATACGGCGGTACAATATGCAAAACTTTAGCTTCTTTTTTGTCTTAACGTTGTAGAGAGCTCTACAATCAACCTTATCAAACATTTCATATATCAACATTATCAATGAGTAAGAGCGAAGTTGGCAACTTCATTATATGAAGCGTACTAAGAAATTCTCTATAAGAAAGCTCAAATTGGTCATTACCATTCGGCGACATACCCATATGCATGACCTACCGTAAAACACTATCCCCATTAGCCAAACTTCAATTAGCTCGAAAATATAACAGGCAAGTGAATGAACAAAGGGCTACACAGGACAAGAAATCACTCAAAATAAGAATTTTTTTTATCAATCATAATGTTAGATAGAAAGGTCCAAGTCTTGTCGTCATCAAACACGCTTTAATAAATATTTTTTTCTTACATACTAATCAGTTGAATAAAACCAAAATTCAGCACCGGAAGCTCAAATGAGATGAGAAAAAGAGTGATAATTATCTTTCTAAATTAAGAAAATAGCAAAATGAGATGAAAGAAAGATTTGGCTATACTCTTGACTGGAAAACTGAGCCCACCAACCGTGTAGAGAATATTAAATGGTGTCTCATGACTCAGCAGAAGTAGCGGCAGCTTGCTGGAGTCTTCGTTGATGTACGTCCCAGTTGTATACCCGAGCAATGGTAACCTGGACAATAGCATTTGCAAAGATAAAATTATGGCAAACTCAAAATGTCACAAAAGTAGTGTCATGTGATTTATTACAAATGGAGGCATTTCACACTCCATAGAATATTCAATGCAAGTATATTGCTCTTCATTTCATCATAAGGCACTTGGACTAATATGAGTATAAATGAAACGGCTGATAAAATATAATATGTGGGAACAATTGTAAGTCATTCTTTACTCTTCATAGTATGTGGGAAGAGCTTATTCCCATTAAAACCTTGCCAGAATGTGTAAGAAGGAAAATGCCACCATTACCTGAGTAATTGTCACTTGATCCCTTAAAAACTGTAGATCGGCAACAAGAACTTCTAAACTTTCTTTGGCATTTTCCAAATTTTTCTGAAGAAGGGAAGTTGCCTGCAGAATTTTTTTCAAAAACTCGTAATTAAAGGGCAAGTAGTGCAGAAAAGACCAAGGTAAAGGCCTTCTCAGATAATCATATACCTCTTCACGCGAATATTCCAGCATGACATTTGCTCCGAGCCATAGGCACACAGAATCAGTATCTTCAATGCGAGCCCTGGAATATATGCCTTCTGACACTTCAAAATCGGCAATTAGTGCCTGCAACAAAAATGTAAGGCCAACAAAACAAAAGTCTCAAAGTTCAAAGTAGTGTCATATACAATAATTAATCTAAAAACAAAAATGGAGCACCAGATAAGTTTTGGCTAAATAATTAACATACTGCAAGCATTAGATTGGGGTTGCAGAAAATAAATATAACTAGCATAAGCAAGAAAAATTTAGTTCAATCAGCTATGTATTCCCTACACAGTTTACGCATATGCCAGATTTTAATCGAGCACATGAAAGTGAAACTTTTTGTGAACAGCATAATACGACATATTCACTAAAAATCATATTTCTAGTAGATTTTGATAAAAGTTGATAAAATATATGGTTGAAATGTTGATAAAAGTTGTGGGTCCCATAAAATCTGTGGTTGAAAATGACTTGGAAAAACAATAAGTTTAAGAAAATGGGAACCAAACAGGGACTATATGTGTTACTGCCATGGAAATTCAGTCCTTTTGACTAAATCTATATTTCTTTGGGATCTTGAGAATGTCCAAACATTCTGGATGATAAACCACGAGCCATCAACATTAACACCCATAGGCCACTAGCCGAGCCAGAGCTATTTCAAAAGAAAAATATCATGCTTTAACTAATAACACGACTCAAGGAGGACAAATCAGGATTAACCTTCAAGCTAACTAAAAAAGTCCGTCAAAGGATTCTAAAAGTTATACAAGGTTGATGATGTATGACAAGTTGAGTGATGATAAATGTTTCCAACAGATATAGACATGAAAATGTAAATTAAAGATGTCATCAACCTAAGACATATACTCCCTCCGTCCCAATTATATAGACTGGATTTCCTTTTTCTCTTATCCCAAATATATAGGCTTGTTTCCTAATGTAGAATATTTTGTTGTGTTCCTTTACTAATATACCCTTATTAAATTTTCCCCACTTAATATGCCAACATCTTGAAATCATCCAAATGCACACATTTCTCACTTCTTGGAAACATGGAACAACTCTCTTTCTTCTTTTTCTTCAAATTCTTTATTAGTTCCAATAATAATTTAGTTTTACATAATGAGAATTAAATAGGGGTAAATTAGGAAGATCTTGACAAAAATTAATTTTCCAATGACATTAACTTTCTTAATCTGTGTAAAAACGAAACAAGCCTGTATAATTGGGACGGAGGGAGTATAACTGTGACGCAGGTTTCTATCTTCTTATGATAGTTTGGTAATTCAGTATTTCTCACCAAATAATGGTACAAATGATGGAGAGGAGGAAAAATTTACCAAAAATTATTCGAGTGTTGATGGCTAAGAATAGCTTCAAATGATTCCTTTTCAATATGCACAAGACTAATTAAAAAATTTTAATGCATACTGAAACATGGGAGACAATTTAGTAATATACATTGTTCCAAAGAGACATGGGATTTACAACGTGTATGAACTCTCTTTTCGTACGATTTTTGATTAATAATTTCATTTTGTCTTGTATGACATCTTTCCATGTATTATTCTGTTTTTTTACAATCACCCTTGATCTTTCAGATTATTTAATTAATATTCACTTTTATTTGGAGTGTATTGACAACCTTATACACGTTATAAACCTCAGCCTGAATATAAGATAAGAACCAACACCTCTACACTGGAACAGAAGCAATAATTATCAAACAAACAGAACAGCTTATATAAATAGATTTTGTATTTCTACTTAGAAAGACAGTGAATATACATCAGATAGAAAGTAAAAAATGTCGGCCAATGTTCCATATACACAAAATGCACAAGATATATCTAAGAAATGCTTAACACTAGAAAAACTAACCTCGCCAGTACCCTTCTTAGCTTGCAAAGTTGCAACCACGTCTAAGCACTTTTCAATGTCAGGAATTTTTGCCTGTTGCATTAATTAATAAATAACTAAAAAATCAGCCAAATTTTTTAAAATAAGAAAAGGATGTAAGGAATAGCAAGGCAACACAACATGATCGAGCCTCTGAAAATTCAATTTTCACTTCTTTACATCAGTATAATGGCTTACATTGCATATTCATGAAGGTGGGAGTTGGTACGCCGTGAATAACTTTAGGGATTCCAAACACTAGAGTAAAAAAAAATTCATGCAGATGTAAAGGCAAGACTTCAGACGAGAAGGCCTCAAATTTTTATTATTAGTTGCACAGAAACCAGGAAATGAAAGAACCTACTAATTTAATACTAAACAACAAGAAATGTCAAGCCAGTAGTTTAAATCTTTATGAATCATCATCCATTGCGAAGGAAAGAATACAATTCTGGGTCCACTGAATTAAATCACGTTCATTTCCTTAGAAATTTGAAAGAAGTTGAACCTAAATAATCGAGTTATGGAATATTTTAACAAGAAATAAAATGCAGAATGACGAACTGAGTATACCTGAAGGTCCCTCTGCTGAGCAAGAAGTTTCATCTCCACTACCCTGTACTGCTGAAGCCTGGCAAATGTTTAAAGTAGAATTTATAGTAGGAATCTAAAAATGTATGTTCACAAGCTAGACTTAAAACAAATTCATTTGAAGAAAATCGTTTGCAAACAAATTTATCATAATATTTCACATCTAATTGATATATAGCTCAAAAACAATCATCCAGCACCTTACGGTTCAACTTAAGCCATTGTGTTGTACAAGAGTTGCATTTGTCACTTACAAAGAAAACTACACAAATATCTGTTATTATTTGTAGAAAAGTCTATATAGTACAACAGCAAGCAAAACCTTATTCTCAGTGAACTTGGGATAGACTACATGGATCAGTTTGTCGCTCCGTTCAATTTAGCAATATGTATTTTGAAAGGTCCGATAAAATCAAATATTTTGTAAAGACATCTCCATTCCACGGAACTTGTCTTTTATCTTATAGGCATTTTGTCCTATAAAAACTCAACACTTTGAGTATACAAAGTATAGTTTGTCTAATAAGTATTCTGTAAAACACTTTTATCTATGTTGTGATCACACGAACTCCTATAGCGATTCTTTATTTTGCGCAATATGCATCCCCTTTTAGTTTACTCAATAACTGAACCTGAATACCTAAACTAAGACCTAAATAACTGATCCTCTATTGTCTCAATGGTCGTCATCACAACTACTATGATTAAGAGGACATTTTGTATATTCAACCATAATTCTTGTTAATCTAAAACCTCTATATTCCAACGTACTGCAAAAGTTACAATTAATTCTCTCATAATCTAAGCAATCAAAACTATGTTGTCAGCAACAAAAATGCACAAAGAGACCTACTAGCCAAGAATAAAGCGGGGAAACAAAGGACTTTGGCAAAGTATCGATATAAAACTTATCGACTAGAGTCTATAGGGATACAGGGATACGAAATTTTTTTATCACTATTCCCACGATATCTGTCATAGAACCTTTTTGGACACCCTAGTATATGCTTTTTCGTAATAATACACAGGCTAATTTTATTTCTTTTCTTTGTCATAATTTTCCATCAATTCTGAAATATCTAACTGACCTCCACAGTAAACCTCTCCAGCATGAAACCAAATCTGATCTATGATATATTCAGATGACACCCTAATCTATACTCAATTTCCTTCATAGCATCACTCATCAGCTTCCCTTTTTCTCCAATCACAGAAATCAACATTTGAAGAGTTTGAGCAGGGTGAATCACACAAATGTATCTGTTTTGATCACCAATTCAGTTTCTTTTTCCCGGATTTATTTATCCATTTTACACCTAGTTTAATATATGGGCATCAATCAGAGAGCAATGACATTTGGACAAGTCTAAATCCAGTCTGCTCCAAGACATGCTTGCTAGAACCGTAAATTGATACTCACCATATCAAGTAAATATTTGAAGCAAAACATTAGTTATTTGGGGGAAAATCCAAATTTTACTCATAATTCACACTTATCTCAAAGTGGCATCACACTAGTCCCACATCAGAAGAAGCCATATGGATTCCAAAGAGTTGGATTACATGCCAGGAAAACATTACCCAAAAAATATATTCTTATATATGTGCCAAAATAATTTAGACAATAGAAAAACCAAGATAACTAACTAGACTAAATTTGAAGTGAGAATAGAAGTTAAATATAAATATTATGGGCCAAGGAGATAAAATGAACCCAAGAAAGAGAAATACATGCAAAAAACAAACAGGAGATTGATAGCCAACTTGATAGTGTGGTCAGTCTTTATTATGGGCAAGCTTCGACAACCATTTCGAGAATAAAGGTGTGAATTTCTTGTTATTTTGCCTTCCGGCCCTCATTTGATATTCACCAAGCAGTATGTAGCATGTAGCTTAGGCTAAATGTCTCCTAATTACTTTTAGTCTTAGCTTATCGACCATAGGACCTAGAGGCAGCTAGAGCCTATTAAGGGTATTCGTAATTAGATCTTTGTCATAGAGAATCACAAGTGATCAGTTCGCTAGTTTCTTTGATAGCGGAAAGAAGGGATATAGAGCATTTCTTATAATGTACAAAAAAAACCTAGCCGTATCAAAATTCATTGACATGAGTGTCCAACTTCAAAATTCTAATAGGAAATTTGTTGTGCTGAATGCTGTTCACAGAAATCCATGCTCGACACATGTTAGACATCGGTTTAATCCACTTCAACCANTAGCCGTATCAAAATTCATTGACATGAGTGTCCAACTTCAAAATTCTAATAGGAAATTTGTTGTGCTGAATGCTGTTCACAGAAATCCATGCTCGACACATGTTAGACATCGGTTTAATCCACTTCAACCATATGACCCATATGACGAACCACAATAGATGGTCATAATAGGGAACAAATATTTCTGTGGAATAGCTTAATTAAAGACCAAAGGTGAAGGCAATTCATTCCAAAAAATGAAGAAGTCTCCTGTTTCAAATTTAAACTAACAAACAAGGGAGATTTTAGCACATTATCATCAAGGACTCCATGCACCAGTAACACGAAGAAGCTATGCCAATTGTAACCGATGTTAGTATCTGGACATGAGATATAACAAGATTAAAATGAATTGATTATGAATAAAAGGCCAAAATGATAGTAAAGGTATGCAATACCTTTAATTTGGTATCCAATATATATTTTCTTGTCAGGATAAGACTTATAAATATTACAAATAAATTTTGCTCCATCCATGACAACTTCTAATCTAAAAATTGAAGAACATGGTTCATGATAACGTCATCAGAAAATCTATCTTCAACTTTAGAATTGTTGATTAGATTGCATGATATCTCAAAACCTAGAAAATTTTAATTCGTTGATCACAAAAGTCAAAAGGGTGGAATCAGTTAAACCTGTTGTTAATCATCATTTCACATCTTAACATATTATTTTAATCATCACGTCTTATTGAACTCGCTACCTTAGTTGAAACCAGCATCGTGATTTACATCAATCAAAGAGTACATGGCATGTGGGTGAACCTTAAGATTGGTATCAATAAATAATTAATAAATTAAGTTCGACAGTATCCATAAAGTGGTTAATCCAGCTATCAATAAAGTGGTTAATCCAGCACGGAAACTACTAAACGTATTAAAATGAGGAATGTGAGATCTATAAAGTGTGAATTCAATACAAAAGATGAGGATAATAGTTATTTTCGTATTAAATTAAAAATTTAAACACTTAAATTGTTTGATTTGATGTTAAGATAGACAGTTATCTTAGAAGTGCAAACGAGTTATGTGTCAATAAGTAGACTGATGCCAATTACCGAGGATGAATTCCTTGAAGAGATCACATTATAGTCCGTCCTTCTAAATTTCGAACTCACGTGAAAAATGCATAATATGTGACTGACCTGAGGCAAGATTTACCATTGTGTAATCTCTCTCCAAGTAGGATTTCAACATACGACCAATTGGAAATTTGTGCTTGTTGGTTAAATGATATACAATGACATTATTCAGCGTGCAAAATTTACTAAAATAAATATGTATTTATAAGATACAATGAGTGTATTTGTGCAAAAAATAAATAAATTGCCATTTATTACATTAAAAACATATGCATCCAAAATCTTAGGAAAAAGGGAGAGAAGGTAATAGGCAAGGCATTAGTATGGTTGCCATATGAACTTGAAACATGGTCTCACTCATTCTCTATTGTCCAAGGTGATAGAAAGTTGACAGTAATTGGGCACACAATCCTAACTTTGAGTTCAGTTCTTATGATTAAGTATGACAATTCAATAAGTTCATGAACACAACATATAAATGAAAATGTTACTAAGTGCTTGTCTGAAACTGATTTTTTTCAAAATTACTTTTCCCTCACACTCATTTCCTTCCAAACATTCTCACAAAAAGAAAAAGAATAAAAAAATTCATGTTTCCCCATAACTTTCCCGTCCTTTTTTACCACACATTTTCAAAAAAAAATCAATTTTTAGAAAATTACTTCTCAAAAAATCACTCCCACACAAGCACTAAACCTTTATGTCCAATTTGATTATTAAACCAAGAACAGGAACAATTACTCCAAATACTTGGGAAACACATTATTTCATTTAATATATGAATTCCGAGTTATTTGCCTGACCCCAATGCATTAAATCAACAAATTAAACCAATGTAATGTGAGTCTAATGAAAATTTTCACAAAAAATATTTTACTTGATGTTGGATAGCCATATAGTCATGAGTTTTAAATCCTGCTCAGGAAGTTCTATAAGTATACATAGCAAGCATTTTCCTGTGATTTCAACTTCCACCTCAAAACCGATATCCACATTTTCAATGGAAGCCTTAAACTAAATTATCATAACATTGAACTTACAAAATTTCAGAATGCATGAGAGTGAGCATAAGCACGTGCGGGTGAATATTCTAAACAACCCACCGAATTTACCGAAAGTGAATTTTTTTTTTCTGAGCATTATAAGATGAACAAAAAGTTTCAAGAGCCCAACTTTCTGGTTTAATCTTAATAGTGTGTAACTTCTAGAGTTTAGACAAAATCCAAATATCCTTCATATAATTGGAAAAGAGTATTTAAAATAAACACTACAAAGACCTTTTTTTTTCCTTTTTTTGTTCACTAAACACTACATAGATGAAATGCATTAACAATTGATAAAAAAAAAAATGTATTCTTACTGAGCATAATAATATGATAAAATAACACTTTCAAAAACCCAGTTTGTGGTATAATCTAACTCGTGCAGTAACTTGTAAGGCTTAATCAAAATCCATGGCGTAACTCTATATAGATGAAACGCATTATTAAGTAAATATTTAGTAACAGACTGCCCTGAATCATTGAATATATTAAAAAAAAAAATCTCAACTAAACCCAGTTAAACATTTACTGATCACATTACAATCTCTCTTATACACACTGCACACAGGGAGATAGTAAAGATGGAAAACCTTTCTTGCAGGAAAGCGAGAGCTGAATTGACATCTAGACCGGTTTGAGAAAGGTAAATCTGGACGTCTTCCACGAACGACGCCGCCGGAATTCCTCTTCTCTCCGGCACACTTGCTGATGTGGATGCCGATGTTGCCATTTTCCGATGCTTATATGAGCTTACGATA
>CAIGRP010047450.1:0-13405 GCA_903798385.1 Fraxinus cuspidata
CAAACCGCATCCCCAAGCCCTTTGTGGGCTGTTAAATCGTGAAGCAACCGGTTGTGGGCGGCGTCGGTTGGTGGTTGTTGCATTGGAGCCTTGGTTGTTCATTGTGGTGGTGTTTTGGTTGTTAACTGAGCCCGAATCTTAAAGTAATCAAATGATATTATCAACACACTTTTCTCTCAATGATTTTGTGGTCTTTGAGTGACAATATCGTTTATGAGAGGCCAAATCGTCGTTTTTGGCATTTTTCAAAATTTCCACTAATTTCATCTTCTCTAAAATAATTTCTTACGAGACAAAAGTTCAATTATACGTAAAAAAAAAAATTGCTTAAAAAAAATACAATAATTAAAAAATTTACTTATAAGCAAAAAACTATTTATAGCTAAAAAAAATAAAGATAAAATTTCACTTTTATGTAAAAAAATTGCTTATGAATTAAAAATCTACTAATAAGACAAAAAATAACATATAAAATATAAACAATTATATGTAAAAAAATTCACCTGTGTAAACTTGTGAGTATAAAATTAACTTACAATATTGTAAAATTTACTTATGAGTAAAAATTACTTATAAATTAAAATTTTAATTCTAATTAAATATTCACTTTCTAAGTTAAAAATTGTCTTATATGTAAAAATTACTCATAAGTAAAAACATTACTTATGAGTAAAAATAATCTCATACAACAAATTATAAATCAAAATTTTAACTTTAGTAACTTACACATTAATTCCATATTGTTTACACAACTACCTTTTATATATATATATATATATATATATATGTGTGTGTGTGTGCGCGCGCGCGCGAATTTTATTCTTTTTAAAACTTCTAAAATCTTTGGGTAATAAACGTTCAAGCATGAATTGGATCGTTTTATAAAATGCTACTAAAAGCACCCAAATTGGATCCCTCAAAAATGCCTAAAACCTATAGTTAAAAGAACTCCACAGCTGGTACCCCTAAACTTTTGAGCATACCCTAAAAGTTAGATGTAATCTTGAAGTTATATTCAAAAGTATGAAATTGTTGTCATGCTCAATTTTGAGCATGATAAGACTATCCACTTGTTGATGTGACAAGAGAACCTAAAGTAAGGTTTAATTAATTCAAAGTAGACTTGATCATTTTAAACTCTGTTAACATCTAACAGCTCAGTTTTTCAATGAGAAAATAAAAAGAAAAAAATGGGAAATTTGTGCCACTTTACTAATTACTCCAGTGCAAGTTAGTACTCAACCTTTAGAAACTTTAAGCTTCAGTACAGTCGCACAATGAGTTCCTAAAGACCCTTCTGCAACAGAAATTATCCAAATTTCGATTTATTTAACGTAGATTTGAACAACTTAATGTAAATTAAATTGGTTTTTGCTAAAAATAGGTTAAGAACCAGAACTACAAATACTAGTACCAGGTACCCTTATTGCATTAAGTACACCGGGCTAGCGCGGGGGATGCAAGGAAGAGCACCACGGTGCCACCTAGAATACCCAACTGGGAAGTAATGACTTGCATCAGAGGCCATCTCGTGAAAGTCATTGTTCAGAATGAAGCAAATTGTAGTTAAAAAAGAGAGCAAATATTCAACATACTTTTTCATACTACTCGTTTAAGATATCAGCGTGGCAATCAATAGACGCAAATTGATACGATAAATCAAATACAAGAATATTAAAGCTTCACTTGCACACTTTAATCTGCCTTGACTAAATTATAAATTGATCTAATTGCCAATCTCCAAATCACGCTTTTGCTTTGTTGAATAGATCATTTGAAAACGTATTTTACTACGCCGGGAATGTGAGTATTCATGAAGTAATCGTCCCAATTAATGCTTTTGGGATCGAAGTAGAAAATATCAGTCTCCTCGCAGCTTTCTTTAGCCGATCTTCTCAGTTTTTCTGTATTCATGTCATCATAACTGCGTAACAAAAAAAAAAGGCGTTTTTAGATTGGATTAAATATGACCTTTTAAAATCTTTTTTCTATACAATAAATAATAAATATTTTTTATTAGTTAATATTGAAAATAAGAAAGTTTTCTATTTTAAAAGTAATTCTTATTACTTTTTTAGCTACAAGAATGATTACACAACTTACTTTTAAATAAAAAAAATTATTTTTTGAAAGTAATCCGATTCACACATCACCATCAAAATAAGTAATTTACTTATTTTTAGCTTTTACTATTTAAAAATTTATTTTATTTTAAAAATTATTTATTACTTGTATATAAATTGAGTTAAAAGAAAGCTTTTCAACCTTAGCCGCTTGTAACTTCTTTTATACTAGTAAGAAGGAAATGATAACTTACGTTTGGATATAGGAATTTACTTAAATGTAAATTTATAAAAGATCAGAAAGTACTTACACTCATTTGAAGAACAAATAAGGCCCATAAAGTTCTATTAACCTCATTACAAACTTGATCTTCCGATGCAGTTGAAGATACGTGTCCTGAAAGTACTGGCAACATGCTGCATTTACTATTTGTAATCCCTAAAAAAATGAGAGAGAGAGGAAAAAAAAAGAAAGCCATAAAAGTTAGATGGCAGAAAAAAGGGACATTTAACTTAATTTTATTAATTTAAGTCTCTCGACTACTCGATTCTGTTCACATTCATTAACTAACGGTGTTAACCTGCTAATGGATATGTTATATCTATCGTATGTGTACATTTTTTGAGAATAAAACTAACCTTCAGTGGAAGCAAGTAGTGAACCGCCATGTATTGGCGGAAACTAGCCATGGTTCTCAACACCGTGACCTTGCCAACAATGACTGGCTTGCCATCCTTATTTAGCCATGGGTGTTTGGTGAAGTATTGGAAGCCATAATCTTGAAGCCATTTAAACTCCACAGGGTTTAAAACAGAAGATCCAACATGGTAAATGCTCTCATTAGGTTGATTTGCATGAGCCACCATGGCTACCACTATTGCATTCACCACCATATCTGCTGGAATCTGCATAATATTCATTATCAGTGCCACATACAAGTCAATATGTATGTTTTAAAATAAGCAAAATTATTTTCTTGGAAAATTGTAGACTTTTTTAAGTTACTTATTTTGTATGAACAGTGGTTATGAAAAAAATTTGTGGGTCAATTTTGGTGTGCACATTAGAGGTGAGTTGTTCCGGACCAAACATAAAACCTGTACAAAGGAACTATAAATTCAGAACAATGCTATGTGTACAAAATTGGGTTACAAATGAGTGTGGTAAGATCCAGACCAATGATTTCAAAATACTCATTTTATCAAATAATTTTGTAACCCAATTTTGTACACATAGCATTGCACATAAATTCATTGTTCATAGATGTAAGTCTTAAGTACACGAAAATGACAAGGAGAGTGGTTGATAGGGACAGTTCTTAAAAAAATAAAATAAAGGCAACTTACCACGTCAATTATGGTTTTGGGATCGCCAAGGAAGCATGTTATTTTACCTTTACCATAACCAACAGCTAAGCTATCAATTGTTCTGCAACCACCAACCATTTTATATTAGCCAAAAATAAATAAATAAATAAAATAAAATAAAATAAAACCAGAAAAATAGTAGAAACATTACTGGGGTAGGAAACTATTTGTAGCAAACAAGTCTTCCTAATCTCTTAGGGAAAATTAATATAAAATTTATAGTAATAAAAAAAACGTTCGACACAAACACGGATAACTTGAGAACAGTTTTGCTACATATATATCAAGTTTGACATTGTGTGAGGCGACATCTTTTTGTAATTACCTAACACCTTCAACCCAGCCAGGAAAAGGCTCTTTGTAAGTACTAGTAACAATTGTAGGACGAATGATAACAATGGGTGTATTATCTTTCAAGTGTCCCAAAAGCATCTCCCCCATTGCCTTTGTAAATACATAAGTATTTGGCCACCCGTACTTCCTTGCTCTGCATATCGATTCATAAAACAATTTATTTATATATTGGCACACAATAAAATTGAAGCGTTAAGGAATAAATACGCAAGGCACGAGCACGAAATACCTTTGAATTCCCAAAATTTTCATGGCTGATTTAATGGATTCTTCTGAAGAATTTTCAGCCCTCAGCTGATTCAGTGTCTCCTCCACCACATTCTTCTCTGTATCAATGTCCAATCCAGATGTCCCATTTAGTGTCTCACCCAACTTGTAAGGGTCCTCTTTTATTAGTCCCTCCGTCTCACCAGATACATAAGCTGAATTCGTCAAATTAAATAATTAATCGATAATATTGGAACAACATGTGAATAACTGTGGTCCAATAACCAAATAGGTCGATAGGAACTAGTTTAAGGTTGGGTTGGACGACATCCATCTTGCTTTGTTATATGTGGTCTAAGAATCAAATGTGTCAATAATAATATGTTTTAAGGTTGGGTTGGACAACATACATCTAGCTTGTAATATGCATGACGTATTTGATTTTTTTTTTTTGAAATCCCAAGATTTTTTGAAATTTTCTATGTCATCTCTTGAGTGCCAAATTTGTTAATTTTTAGTCCCGTAAAGTTTGGATTTTTCTAGTTCGACCTTGAGTCCTCAAGAGTTTTGTAGTCTATGGGTTGATGAACGATAAGAAATATAACATATTAAGTCATTTTTCTCACTAAACTATCTTGTTGTCTAATTTAACAATACATGTACAAAAAAATAAAAATAAATAAATAATTGATGGAGAGTGTCATGTTTTGTTCTGTTGATCTTAAAATACTAACCAGTTGATACATGAACAAGAACCTTTAGCTTGGCACAATTTTTAGCAAAATCCAAAACATGTTTTGCTCCAAAAGTATTAATTCCAATAGCAACATCGTATCTGCAGAGGATCCAAACAACATTAATTGAATTTCAATTATAAGTCTATTCAATAAAAAGTAATAATTTGGTAGCACATACCTTTCATCAAAATTGGTCGTTGCAGCTAAATTAACCACTACATCTATTTCTTTCAACATTTCCTCCAACAAATAGGAATCCTTAACACCCAAGTTGTCACAAGTAATGTCACCAGCCACAACAATTACTTTTTGTGAAATTAGGGAATTTAGATTTCCGCCACATTTTTCTTTAAGAATACTGAACAAGTCCTTTGATATCACCTAAAAGAAGTCAAAGTAGTGGGATTATTAATCTGAATTATTTTGTCAAATTAATCACTCTTGGAAGAATGCAAAAATGCATGTAAAAGTCTTGGACTCAAGTCTCCTTAGTACTAATTTACAAAAATTGTGCACGTGTGAGATCTTTGAAAAAATTGAATACAATTTGCAAAAAATTGTGTGTTTACGGTACTTTTATAAAGTAAATTTGTCCAAATTCTAAACACTTAGTCCTAGAACCTATCGGTTCGGTTCCGATTACTTTACTAAATGGGTCAATTTTGGGATAAAGTATTAAGAATCGGTCAGTTCGTTCCTGTTCTCAGTACTGCCTTGAGAACCAGTGCTGAATTCGGTTCTCCAACATTTCTCTTTTTGCTTACATCAAAATAAACTATATCTTTGAACACTAGACCTCAAAATTATTCTCAAGTTAAAATTTTATTTTTCATATGCTTCTTCTTCTTTTCTTTAATGTATAATCAAATTCAAGTCTCCAATAGGAAAATAATAATAATTGTAGTTCAATATTTCATAAGCCTTCAATTTTTCGTTGTTTCCAAAGTAACCTCATCAAGAATCAAGATCCTTCAGAATTACTAAAGATAATCAGATTATTGTTATATGGTTTTTCTTAAAAACTATTTTTTACCGCTTATATTGTATTTAATAGTTTATATTTTTTTCCGCATTTATGAGTGGATCTTGAGGTTTGAAGTGAATTTTTGTTTGTTGTCTTGTTCAATTGATTTTTTGTATTGTTAAATTAAAAGAATGACAAGTTGTTTCAGACTCTATTTCTATCTATTTTCAATTGACAAGCATTTTTATATTTTATTTTTATAATTTTTCAATATAAAAAATTTGACCGGACTGGACCGGAAGAATCGGGAACCGATTGATTCGGTTCCGGTTCGATTCTATAATTGAATATGGAATCAATTTTTCCATTTTTGAGATTATCATTGATACTCGATTTGGTTCGGTTCCCTTTAGAACCGGACCAAATTGAACTGCGCCCACTCTTACTTGGTCCTTTCTGGTAGATATTTTTTTATAATAGAATTTGTGAAAATTTATTATTATTGTTGTTGTTATTGTTGTTGAGAATTTGTAGTTAAAATAGGTAAAAATTTTAGATTTACATATAAAATTATTTTATTAGAAGAATATAATTGAAAATGAGTTTGGAAAAAAAAATAAATTTTAGAAAATAAGGATCAAATAAGGTCTTAAGCTTTTAAGCTAGGTGATTGTACACTCGCATACACCTTGTTTCAGTACTTTGTGTGGTTACCTCATTGTTGAAACGTTGAATGGCTGACTTTGAATCTGCAGCTCTTAATAGAAGATAGAGTTTCCTCACATTTGGTTGAACCCTAAGAATCTTCTCAGTAAAAACTGCATAAGTATATACAAAATTGATGTCATTAATAATGACTACGACTGCTTATTTGGTATCGCAGAAACTAGAGTACTCAACAATTCACACCCTTCTAGTCTATTGCATTGTTTCAATAGTGTCTACAAAACATGGCCGTGTACATGAAAGTACATGCAAACATACTTCGTGTCTTACCGAGAGAGAGAGAGAGAGAGAGAGCACCATTTGCCATGAAGTGTACAAATATAAGAAAGAAAACAAAGTTCAAATTTTGTCAAGTGTTCGTTCTTGTTAAGTACTCTCTATCAAATGTGCACTGAGGGATGTGAATACTCATGCATGTTTACTATGTGTGCTTGTTTTCGTGAGAAAATAGAGATAGTACGTACTCTTTGCCAAAAAGCCAGTGGCACCAGTGACGAGAATGGACCTGTTCTCTAAGAACTGCAGAATACTGCCCAACTCCATTGGTGAGATTAATTATCAAAACCAATAGAAAGAGAGATATGTAAAGGGAGAGAATTCTAGTTTAAGAATTGAGAGAGCTCAAATCAAAGACAGAACTAATTAACCAAGACCCTAGAGAAAGTAATGATATATGGATGGGGTTCAGGCCACATAGTTGTGGACTATGGACCCAGAAAAATGAAATAAATGGTGAAGTGCACGCAACATATTTGTGATTCTTTGGTAGATTGTCGGTCGTGCCTGCATATCAATTTTTTACTATGGTCCTAAAATATGAACAACCCACGTTAGACGACCCACTTGTTTCCCCACAGAGTTTGCTTTTGATGAGGTCAATTGCAGTAAAATATTGGTATGTGTAACGTCAACAATAATTATATACCTAGGTTCTCATCCATGATTGGTGTCATTTTCAGATAAATAGTTGTAACCAACCAATCTACTCAAATATTTGGCGTCATCACTACTACAATAGTTCGTCCTTTTGTGTGTAGTAAATTAAGAAAAAAAAAATGTTCAACAAACTTTTATAGTGTGGGGGGTTTTTCGTGGCTTCGTTGATGGAATTTTCCTGTCGCCAGATCTGAAGGTGATTTCTTTATTGGTGACAGGCAAAGAACTCTAAACATCTTAGCAAATGTGTAAGGATCTCAACAATGACTAGTATTTTTGTTGGCAGTGACAGTTGATGGTGATCGACGAAGGATGAGTCGTCTTCTTACTTCAATTATGTCTTCGATAATATTTCTATCATAAATTTCAAGATATTACAAAATAATTAGGAATGACTCTTGGTTAAAATAACTTTCATTTCATAGATTACTAGGCATCTGGAAACCTTGTAAAACATTTTACAAATATTAAATACTCCAGGGCAACTTTTCAAACCCAAAATACTTTGTAATATTTCCAATAGCATAAAAATACAAGCTTAAAACACCAGCTTCAAAACAAACGCTATATTAGGATGGTACTAAATTACTCCAAAAACACATATTATCAAAAACGCTTTATATATATATATATTTTTTTTTTATTATTTTTATTTTTTTTTTTATTTGTCAAGTTACATGTGTAGGTTTATTCAGGAGACTTTTAAAACTATTTTCTTTTTTTCATATATAGGTTTTTCCTATGTACATCATTCTCATATAAATTATTATAACTTGTCAAATTTTTGTTACATTGGATTTCTCCCATAAATAATAGATAAAAATAAATAAAAGGAAAATAAGTTTTCTAATGAATATGAGTTGGATGTTGACATGTTAATTGAGTTTGAACGTCATGTGATAAATTACTATTTTCCGTACTTTAGAATATAAAAATTTAATCATTAATTCATCTGTGTGGATGCAGCATGGAGGACATTTTTGAGATCGTAAACATGATAATTTTGAAGGTTAATCCTAGGGGAAATTATAGAGGAATGGTATGAATAATAGTTGTAGGCTTTACAAAATGTGTGGATAATAATTAATAATAGATATAAATGTGTGTTTGAAATTAATGTTTTAATTTAATCGAATTTATAAACTAAGGGGGGTGTTTGATGCACATTATTGAGGGAAAATATATTTTAAATAGTCATGTGATGAAAAATATGTAGTTAAAAAATAAGAAAATTTTTTGAATGTGATGGAAAATATTATTTTATTGAAAAATGTGTGGTTTAAAATGAATTTTGAAATAAAATGAATCAAACATGGTACAATTATAAGTTTGCATCTAAGCCCATTTTTGGTGTCCATTATTTTGAAACTCCTTTTGCTATATGATCATTTTTAATCACACATTTGTACAATAAAATATTATACATTTAAAAATTATAAACTCAAATTTTTTTCCTACTTTTCAACCATTCCTATCAATACTATTCAAAATTTTCTTTTCTTTTTTCAAACATTGGGGGCTAAAGAAAATATGGGGAGAGTTATATCAACTTCTCAGAATCAACTTTTTTTTTCCTCCATCTGAAGTGACATTTGTTGAATGTCTTCTAATTCAAGTAGAGTTGTTCTGCATGTGCATGGTGGGGGTTTACAGAAACCCCACTGACAACTCACATAGGAGGGAGTGGGTAATATTTTTTTATTGAGGCGGGGACCTACCTCTATGTGAGTTGTCGACGGGAACCCTCACCCTGTGCATGCAGGACAACTCGTACAAGTAGGGATATAGGTATGAAAAGTTATGTTGTAATTTATTTATTGGCGTGTAACTTTTAATTTTATTTGCATTGTGGTCCTTGTAGATATTGTTTGAAACATGACATTAATTTGTTGATGTCGAATGGTAAAAATATATTCAATTGTTGCGTATTATTATTTGTTGGGATATACTATCTAATGTCATTTGACATTCGTCAAGTTAACGTACTAAACTAGAGCTTCATCTACATTTAATTAAAGGCTATGTTAATGCATTTTCGATACAATTTATGGATAGCTAACTAGGTGGCATCGATGCCTAACAAAGAAACACTCGAATTCAAAATTAGTCTCTATAACATTCGTTGGATGACTATCTAGATTTTAGTTGTTTAAGATATAAATAAAACTAAATCTAAATTTGGACACAAAACATAAGCATTAAAAGAAAATATTAATTTTGCTGACTTCGGGTAACAAACTTTTGTAAATGCTTTTCTGCAACACTCCAAATTTTCATAACCCTTAGAGTGTTACCAAAAATTCATTTCTCTTTATCTTAAATGCGAAACGATAAAAAATAAATTTCTTTAAAATAAAAAAACTGGAACACCCATAAATTTATATGAACATCTTTAAAAAACTATATAGTCACTTAACTAATTAAATCTCATGTCTTTAAACGAATTTAACTAACCAATAAATTGGAGGGAAGAAAAACTTGGGCATGTTCTCTTTGTTGTTTTCAGGCCATTTTCAGTTTTCAATTTTCGAAAACACTGAAAACACGTTTACTTACCTATTTTCAGAAACAAATTTTAAAAAAATGAGTTTAAAATTACAAAGAAAATGGAAAACGCTAAAAAGTCGTTTTGGCTGTTTTCAGTTAAAATCAAGCCAAAATTTCATTTTTTTAAAAAAATTTTGAAAATAGTTTTTCTAAAATGACAATAAGAACGCATTTTCAGCAATCTCAAAATGGACACTCAAAACACAAAACTCAAAATGATTTTAAAACTCAAAATTAAAAACTGAAACACGAAGAGAACAATCCCTTAGCTTTTATTTTTTTCTTCAATCCCCTTAACAGTCCACATCACCATCCTGCCACAAATCCAATTTACTCGAACTAACTTGCAAAATCAGTAGAATATATAAAAGAGAAAACTTTGTTACTATTCATAAGGCATCATCCTTAGGTCACACTTATGTCATATATTTTTAAATCATTATTTCGGGTTTTATTTTACTTTTTTTTCTCTAGATTAGACTAGAAACTTCTTTCTTTCCATTTTCATTTTCTCTATGCTATCAACCAAAACCCTAAGTCAAAATTCAATTGAAGCTTCTTTCTTCGCCATTTTTTTTTGTTCTTACCCACGAATCGTGTTCTTTGAGTACCATTTTTCATCCACCACAAACGCTAGAAAAAAAAACCCCAAAATGCGTTCATCGTTCACCTGCGCAATTGATTTCTTGGGTTGTATTCCTTTTTCGAGCGTCGTTTTGTATTTATCGAAGATCCCAAAGCACGAACCCACGGGAAAAAAACATTAATTTCCTTCGTTGTTTTGCTGCAAATTTGTTTTCGGTTGCTTTCTATATATGGTGTGTATTATTTTACATTTCAACTTTTTTATTTCTCAATCATTTTGTATTCGTCTTAGATCCCCTTTTGTACGAAGAGCAAACAATAGGGAAAAAAGTCAGTTCGTTTTGTTTTTGCTGCAAATCTGATTGTTTTTTAGTTTTTATTTTGAAGATCTTTACTTTTTGTTTGTTTCCGTAAGCTATGTTCTTTGTCAATCACTTTCTTTCCATTCGAGATATGTTCCTATGGAGTATTTATTTGATTGTAATTTTTCTATCGGCTTATTTTTGTTTGTTTTACTTTTTTTCTCCTTATAGGTCCCCTTTATAGTGATCAAAAAACTCTAAAAAATGAAGCTTTTGTTTTGTACGGTTGATTCATTGGGTTATATTGTGCATGGTGCAATTCTATAGTTAGTTAGTTTTTTTTTTCTTGTACGTTTTCATTACCTTAGACGAAGATTTGATTCCCAGATCTACTCATCTCTTTGTCTCCATGTACACAGTAACCACATTTTAATTGTGTTCGTACGGCTGATCTTCTTTTTCTTTGTTTTGTTTGCAGGATTTGACTCCCTCATATAAAGATGAGATAACTTTATTTAAATTTAGCTTTTTTCTTCATTTTTAGATCACGTTTTCAAATTGAGAGTTAATATTCTATTTTTTTTATAGATCATAACGAAAATTTTCATATGATTTTCTACCACCGAGTAGATTTGATTTAATGGTGGTGAGTATTTAGCTTTTTGGCCGTTGTTGACTAACTTCACTTTTGTGGTAATACTTCATATTTTCCTGTGCATATGATGTTTTTCGGTTCTTTAACTTCATATATATGTATTCTTTCAATTAAGGTTCGAGATAGTTGGGTTCTTGTTTGCTAGTAATTCAAGAAATAATGCGAGTTTTCTATTTTTTTTTCCATTTCATATGCAATGTGCAATATTTTAGCTCTACTATTTTTATGTTGTTTCGTATTTTTCCATATTTTTTGTTTTATTTTAAACCGAATCATTTGTTGTTATATAGCGTCGTATATCATCAAGTTCTTGTTTATTTTTAGGGCTAATTGAATATTTGTATTCAATCAAATTTGTTTCTTGTTTTTTTTTTTATATATATATACTATACTATTTGTTACATGATTTTGATGAGAAACAAAAATATTTTAACTATGTCAATTTATCTATTGTTTGATTAGTGTAATTTACAGTGTTCTTAATTCTTTTACTTTATAATTGGTTGCAGTATTTTTTTACGATTAAATTTTTTAATGTTATAGTTTATTGGACTTTCAAATGAATATGTATTGGAACTCTGCATCTTGAGTGTGTTTTGAGACATGGTGGGTTTAAGAGTTGGGCAACTTACAAAAATACCTTTAAAATATAGATCTTTTGAAAAATCATATGAAAAATATTTTGCAACTAAAAAATATTGTGTGCCACTTTTTTATTAAAAAGTGATACTTTTTTTTTTATATAAAAGTGACATGATATCACTTTTTAAAATTGTCACTTTTTAAAAAAAAGTTGCACATTATTAAAAAGTCATGTTTGTCACTCAAAAAATTAAAAAAAAAAATTTAAGAATGTAATAGAAAAAAGAAGTAAAAATATCGTGTAAAATTAAGTGACACATTGTCACTTTTTAATAAAAAAGTGGTATACAATATCATTTTTATTAAAAGAAAATAATGTTTGTTACGTAAAACAGTAACATAAATTTCAAGAAAATGACAAAAAAAAAGTGACGAACCCTTAAAAATGTAATAAATTCAAAAAAGTGACAAATACTAAAAAAAGTTAAAAAAAAAAAGCCGGATTACACTAAAAAAAATGAGAAACACCAATCGAAACCTAAGAACATATTCATGAGTCTACGTGTTGTCTATTTGTGATTATAATTCACTTTTATTAATTAAATATAAAACATAACTTTATTTTGGGAATGAACACTATATAAGTAGGAAGTAATATAAATTTAAAAAAATGACAGAAATTCAAAAAGTGATAAAAATTCAAAAAAAAATGATCTACAATTCAAAACCAGAAATGAAGTCTTGGAACAAATCTTCCTACATCAATTTCAATTCATTGATTATTACCTTTGTACGCTCAAACAAGAAACACAAATAAAATTCATGGATTTTACAGCAACCCAAATACAACTCTCTTATTCCTTCACTTCCACCTATGTTCATTCTTCAATTTCTACCGTGTCCTCACTCATTTCATTTTACAAAATCCATTCACTGCCTCAATTTTCATCATTCATTCACAACTTTTCTTCTCACCCAAAACCTAATTCTTTCTCTAATTTCCAACCAAAAGTCAATCAAAATTGCTAGAAAACAAATGATTTCACAATTGATTGCTCGGTTGCCGTAACCGCCTCAGTCACCTCCTCGACCATGTCGAACCACCACAGTTGCTTTGTCAAATCTCAAGTACCACTGTCTAGAAGACTACTTTAGGCCATATATTGATCTATTCAATTTACAAACTTTATTCTCTTGGCAAGTTTTAATGAAACATATTGGTTGTTGCATGTAGATTTTTTCATCCAATTCTCCATTGAGAAATGCAGTTTTCACGTCCATTTGATATAATTCTAAATCTTAACATGCCGGACATCTAAAAGTAGGCGAATAGAAGTAAATCTCACTACTGGTGAAAATGACTCTTCATAATCTATATC
>CAIGRP010047453.1:0-12678 GCA_903798385.1 Fraxinus cuspidata
TATTAAATTTTATCAAATTAAGATTACAATTAAACTATATCCAAATCACGAAAAGATTATCATTATTAAATCAACATTTATCATCTCATACGTTTGGCTACCTTAAAAACTCAAATCATAAACCAAATTTAATTGAATTACAATTAACCTTTTATCCTAATTAATTTATAACATATAAAACAAATGGAATTTTATTCTAAAATTTTTAGGGCGTTATATGAATGAATATATGTCTTTGTTGATCAAAAGCTTCCTTTTTGGCTCTCTACTTTGCAAGAAATATGAATTTTGTTTATCAAGAGAGTCTCCTTTGACTTCAATGATATATGTCTATTTAGCCTTTGTTTGAGCTTCATTTTAAGAGAAAAAAAATGAATTTTTGAATAATATTTTTGGAAAATATGTGGTTAAAAATGAAGAAAAAGTTTATGATTTATGTACAATTTTATTTTATTGTAGAATGTGTGATTTATGATGTCTCATGATTATTATTTTTTTGTTCAAGTAAAGATATGATATTTCATTTTTCATATATAATCATTTTAGAGTATCATCAGAAGACTATCTAAATATAAAATACTCTTTATTTTAGAGATAAGTTCCAATTTTTTTTATTAGAACTTTGTAAAATAGAGAGATTTTGACTCTCCAAATTTATAGAGCCAAATACATAGTCTATTCTTATTTTATAATGAAGGCAATCATAACTTTCACGTTTCAATGTTTTACTTCTTAAATTATTCAAACCATATTTGAATTGGTTGATCATTATCTAAAAAATACATTAAACAAAAGATGATGGACAATCAATAAATATTTATTGAAAAAGGAAAAATGAAGACCTAAAATTTAAAGAATTATTGGAGTGTATAAAAAAATTTGAGAGCACTATTGATATTACAACACCGGTCTAAGTAGCACCTAAGTGGCATTAAAAAATGGGCACAATTAAATGGAACACATTATTTCACCTTTAATTTAACTTATCATATTATGATACTTAGACGGTTGATCTAATACCACTTGTGCTAGTTAGTATTATTATTTTAAAAATGTTTTTTATTATACATAAGACATTCTTTATAAATAGTCTCTTGAAGATGGTTTTAGGACATCAATGTGATTTGTACACCAATACATTATTATATAGATTTATCAAAACTTCAATTAATATAGATTTAACCTCTTCTTTTGTTTTCCCAGCCTCAAAAATCAAGTGAGACAATTGAATGCAACGGGATAGATGGTAGATAACATAACATGGGAAAGAAACACCTTAACGAGGCCTATGCTATTTTTGCTAGGTGAATGTCATAGGTCTTTAAAAATTTTAGTCTATGTTTGGTAGAGATTATTTAAAAATAACTTTTCATCAGATTTATTTTCAACCACATTTTTTCTAAATAAAATAATTTTATGCGTATATCCATAATTTTTTCCTACATTTTAACCACATATTCTCTTAAAAAAAAATCACTTTTCACAAAATTTATTTTAAAAAAAAAATCTACTTTAAAATGCTCATAATCTTATTATACAATGCTATTTGTAAGCTATGCATACTTAATCAATAGTCAACAAGGTAGTAAGTCACTATCATATTCTCCTATAATTAGAATGTGTCCCAAATTTATGAGTAACATTATCCATAGGTACTGCCTATTATAGGCAATCTATGTGACATTCCACCCAACTTAAAAATGTCCAACATCTTCCATAACATTACTCAATTATAATATAAAAAATAAAAAAGTCAATGGGATCTTTTGAGTCACGTTGCGCTACATAGACTGTCTATGATAATCAGTGCCTATAAATAAAGTTATTTCAAATTTAAAGAAAAATATGACAATTACTATACTGTCATGTTGTCGATTAATGAGTAAGCATAATTTACAAATGACATTACTCATTGATAGAAAGAAAATGACAAATAAAAAATAGTCAATGCAAATTATTAACATCGTTATTACCTTAGCAAGAATCTAGATATAAAAAGGGTACCAAAAAAAAGTCCCGAAAACGTAGAAAGATGACTTATATTAGTGGAGATGCTTTGAAATATGATTGTTAGAAGAAATTGAGAAACTATTAAAGTCACTTCACTAATAATAAACGTCGAATTTAGAAATTCTTGGCTAAAATAGTGAGCTTCGACCATCTCGTGTACATTTTCATATATATAAGTTTAATTAATTTATTATGTCAATCATTTTTTATTGTGAGTTTCACTAAGAAAAATATTATTAAGAAAAAAAACCCTACTTTTTTTTTAAATCGAAAAAAAAAAAAAAACCCTTTTTCAAACTAGCTGTGGCCTGGCATGGCCTCGATACATTCCTGGTTTGGCTCGTCCAGGTGACAGGATGTGTAATCCCTTGGTACTCAACAAAATTGAACTCTCAATAAACGATTCTTTTATTCATGGTTTTTAAAGAAAAATTGCTGACCAAATTATTTGATAAACACGAATAGGATAAGAGTAGGTGTCCATGTAGATGAATTCACGTGGCAAGGGGATGATGAAAATTGAAGAACGAGTGCTGAATTGTAAAAGAGACCACCGCACACTGTCAGTCCTTCACGTGGATTTATCGTGCTTTCTGCCTCCCTTACTCCCTTTGCTTTGCTTATACTATATTTGAATACCATTTGGTATCACAGGGAAACATTGAGTGCTCGAATATGTTTTAGTACCCAAATTTAAGATATTATTCTTGGGCTTTCTGCGAGTTTAATCATATATTGGTTTCAGGCTCGAATTTTACTCGAGGAGATTTGATTCATTCTTTATTATCGAATTCAGAATAAAGGGGCTCGCTTTGACCTTCTGCACGTTAAATACTTTTATGCCCATCCCTCAAATGCGTTGAAGTGGCTCATGATGATAGTCTTATGATCAGACTATTCTAGCGATTCTCGAGGAATGAATATGAGTAGATACTTTAATTTAATTCTCGTACATCCATCTTTAATAGTCTCTACGATTTTGTATACAGAACAAGGTACGCTAAATACATTTATGTAATATAATGATTCCTGAGGATTAATCCATAGACAACGTTGGTGCACTAGTCAAGAATATTGCAGCCAATTGTTTGCTCCCTAGTCTTATGATGAATTGATGTTTGGTTGGTCCAAAGAGGTGTTGTACATGAATTGCTAACTGGACCTACAAGTAACTGGTTCAAGGAGCAAGTGTTCGATAGTTGACCCTCATGCCCCAACCAAATTCGACGCAAATGATACTGGTCCCAACTTTAATCACTTCCATCTCACAACCCCTATCAACATCAGAACCAATTTTCCCCCCTTTCTATCAAGATTTTTCTGAAATAATGCTATCTGGGCCTGGGAAGATAGTTTTTGCACTGCACATGATACTAGCTAATTAATCCTATCTGCGTAATATTTAGGGCCCGTTTGACATGGTTTTTGATAAGTCAAAAGCTACTTTTAAATTAAAAAGTTGTTTTTGAACATGTTTAGATAATTTTACAAGAAGTAGAAGCCTGACAAACATGTCATTGTGTTGATTCCTTACGACTAAAAGTGTATTGCACAAAAAAATAAGCTCTAATTGGATTTCATAGAATGACAAGATTTGTTAGTTTAATGCCAACATAATTAATTAATTGTAATCATTTCCCAATGCAGAGAAAGATGGAGAGATTCTTAATAAATCAAACTTTGAAATTGGAATATAGTAATTGGGTTCTATAAGCTAAGATTGTATTATTCTTCGGAAAATTAACATGCATGACATAATTTGGCGATGATAATGAAAGAGCCTTCTCTCTTTACAAGACCATAATCAAGCAAGAATCCATGATAGACATACTTATACACTAAAAACTAGCCATTTCTCGTCAACTTATCATCAAGCATCTGCAAAATGCTGGAGATTTTGGGATGGAGATTGGTAACTTTTTGGTGCCACAGGGAAATAGCTTCCACTAGACATTGGCACCGGGAACCCTATCCCAGTTGGCCTATTAGCCGCGGCCCGTTCGAGGGACTGCACCTGTTTTTTCAAGAATTTGACATAGTGAATTGCTTCATCTAACATGGAAGCAGTGTCCATTTTGGTTCCACCAGGCACAAGTCTTTGAAGTATTCTTATTCTTTCGCTTATCCTTTCTCTTCGATGGCGTGCAGCTACGCTTTGTGGGTCTGTCGATATCTTAACATTTCTTCTCTTTGGTGGTTTCACTGATTCAGGGTCAATGTGGATTGGCTGCATTGCTGCAATTCGAAAAATCATCTCCCTCATTGCAGCCATTGAATTGCGCTTTTGAGTAGCAGTCACTGCAAATTCATCACCCGCCGTTTTCCACCTCCCACCACTTGAATTAGGCAAGAAAGGCACTGCTGATGGATCTTGATGAATAGTCGGGGAGCCTGAACCGGAGCCCGAGAACGATATATTATTAGGCAGGTTCATGAATGATGAAGCTGAATTATTATCAACAACTTGTGGGATTGAACCAATGTTAGTTCCATTATGAGCCCCATATACCATCATCGACATGTCATTGATATTGGCGTACGGACCAGAGAATTCGGAGAGTTTGTCCATCTGCATCAGCATCATTTCCATCTGATCATCATCTGAAGCAGACTTGATGAAGTCAGTATCCATGGCTTGTTTACTTCCCTTTTATATATAGGAGGGTCCTCAAAATGGGAAAGAAAAAGTGTTGCAAATTTCAGAGTACAGAGGGATGGGTAAGGTGATGAGAAGATTGTGTAGACTGAGAGTTTTATCAGAAGGAGCAGTAAAGAAAAAAAACTGCTAATAATAGTATTAGGTCTGGGAAGAAAAAATGAAGGGTAAAGGAAATAAGATAGTGATATTGGGAACAGGCCCTTGTGCCAGTAGCAAGGTATATATATACAAGTTGTTCAATATTATATTGAGTAATTTAATGATTTATCACAAAATTGCTGAACTTTTTTTTTTTTTTTTCTTTTTTTGCCAAATCATTCCATTTTTTATTCAAACAAGTCTTCTCTACCCAAGAAATTCTGGAATGATTATTGCTGCCAAGAAAAGCATCATCAGGCAAATTCACTGCCTATATCAAATCAGGACCCTTCAAATTATGGGCCATCTCTTTGATGATGAGATGTGATTACATCCCACCCACTCATCCACCCAAGAAATAAGTGTCCAAAATCTTTTACATACGCATTTGAATTTCTTTTAAATGAACTTGAACAACTCGATCAAGCTTCAAATATCTCGTTTTCGACTAAACGAAACAAAATACGAGTCGGGTTACAAATTATGAGCTACAACATAGGTTGTGGTAATAAAAGAGGTGAAGATGGATGCAAGAAGTTACATTTTCATGCAGAATTTGGCCCACTGTGCCAATGGAACAGATCTAGTCTACCATCTGTTCCAGGGTTAACATGATGTATACTATACAGTATTGTGTACATATAAACATATTTTTAGACCTTAAACTGAACGATACTTACAACATTAAAGAACCCTAAAAAATGGAGAAACATTGGTATGTCTCTTTAATCTTTAGCTTAAATTTAAAATTGTTTAAAGAACCCTAAAACCCCACAGTCACATGACAGACGTCAGATGCCTCCACCAGCCCAGCATAAAGAAGAGTCACTAAGCAGTCTGTGGGTCAATCGAACGTCAGAAAATCCGGTGCCGGAGTTTTTTAATCATCAAGACGTACCTTGTACGTACAATCTAAGTATACGTATGTGATAAATTATATACAGTAAATGAAGTGGGGCCTACTGGCATAGTCTAGAATGTAAGGGACCAACTACTCTGGAATTTACAGCTTGAAACAAATTAGGAATGGCACACTTTTCGAGGTGGATCAGGTTACGACTGCAGAAAACTGTTTCATGTGCTGGTGTAGATAACCAACTTTACCAGCGGTGAACTGGCTTATTGTCACCTTTTAATTTTCTTTTCACAGGAAACAACTCTGCTTCTCCATACCTACGAAAATTTCTACTAATTACTGGGATAATTCACCATTAAATTTTACAGATATAATGTTACTCTATTTTAGACATTTTAACCTAGCGTTGACGAATGATCATTTAACATTTAAATTGACATTTTCCGTTGGCTAAGAATATTCGCATATAGTGGTACAACAAATAAAAGATTAAGAACATGGCGAGGATGTAGCTTCCATTCTCTTAAAAGGTTGGGAACCCACGGAGGAATTTACCCTAATTTTTACAAAATTCGTGTGCTTCATTACTACATCAATCATTTTAATCTACAAGTTTAAATTGTTAAAAGGGAGACATCTACTTAATTATATTTTATGCGTCAAAGATCAATGTAAATTATGAGTGTTAACTAATAAATCCCAATGAGGCTCATTAAAAGTATGTTGTAATTGGTTGGAAAGTCATGAAATTAACTCCATAAACTACTATCAAGACTGCAAAGATAAATCCTTAAAGAAATTATCTAAGATGATCCCATGTAAAAAATAAGAATTAGAGTACTAAGATTTAATGTTCCATTCTAAATAATCGTCTATACATCCTTATACTTTGGTAGTACTTTCAAACTTAATCAATGTAGAATTTTTACCTTTAACAACAAGATGGTAGCTTATTTTGATCATAATAATCTTAGAATCTCAATGCTCGTTTGAACTTTAAACGAATCAAATTGGTTGTTTTGAACTTAATTAACTTTAATATTATATTAAGACTTAAAATATCGTCCTAAAACGTCAATCTTATTAAAAGAAGTAAGACAGACCTTTATATATTCATTAGTATTTTTACATGAGTTTTTTTTACCCTTTAACATAGTGTGACTTTATAGTTAATGTAAGCAATAGCTTAGGTAATAAGTGTAAATCGTCATGATATAACAAGTCTCCCCACTTCAACCATAAATACAAGCAATGGAAAAAACAAAATCCCATAGGTTATGTTGGGATTGGCCTGCAACCCATTGGAACATATTTTAAATGAAGGAAAGACATTGACAAAGACATATAATCGGTATAATTCATAGTGCTAATAACAAAAGAAAGATCTTTTGATAAACGACAAAGTTCAAAATGGTAAAAGACAAACATCATTAATTATATCAATTGTCTAACCAAATCTCTCATTCAAGCCCCTAAAAACCTTTTTACTAAATTACACATTTCAATTTTTTACCCACACATTTCATCAACTTTTATCAAAATATACCAAAAATCTGATTTTTAACAAACTCAAACAAAGATGAAATGAAAGAGAGGTCTACATATGCAAATTAATATCCCATCATTTGGACGCAAGACTTGCATATAATCTTAACATAGATCCATCATATAAACGAATATGAATAGTATATGTATTCTTAGATGATATATTGTATGCCACTTGAATATGACATACACGATTCTTGAAGGGCTAAATGAATAGTGTTAGGTAAATTTTGGACTTTGTCCCGAGTGAAAAAGCATTAATGTAACTCCTTTCGAAAGAATTCATGGTGTCACTGCATGATTTGGAAACAAATCTCAAAGCCTCGTGTTCAAGTCTTCTGAAGAAGGAATAATGATGCAGAGTATTACTTGAATAAGTAGATAGATGTAAGGAATTTTTGAAGTAAGCCAAAACAATACTACCTCTGTCCTATAAAGTTATACTTATTTCTATTTTTAAACGGATTAAGAAAACCTAATATAATTGAAAATACAATTTTTTTCTTACAATGTTTCTAATATTGTCCTACATTGAATAATAATTTAAATAAGATTAATTTTTATTTGTTGATAATAACGTACATTAAATAGGGACATATTAGCAAATTAAAATATATCCATACTTTCAATAAGGAAAGTTACCTATAATTTGGAATAAACGAAAAAGGAAAATCAACTCTATTTTTATGGGACGAATGTGGTAGGATGAATTCCAACTTCCAAGGTGGTATAGATGTTTGATTAAGGCTGAAACAATAATGCTTGGTGTGATTGCCAAGCTTCCAAGGTGGTAAAGATGTTGATTGCAATGTTGCATCTCTTCTGGTAGCTCTAGCTTTTGAAAGAATTAGTTACATCACCCTACATTAATTAGTGTTCTAAAAGCATTAAGCCTAACTAGGTAACAAGGTCAAGTTTCAGGTTTTATGGGTCTATATGGATCTAGGTGTAAATTTTTCTTCTTCTTACTTATACATTATTTTATAAATTCTTACAATTATATGATTTTCAACTTATCAAAAACTAGACAATTTTCAAATTTTCAATTATATAATTCCTACTTTACATATTTATAGCAACTTCATGCATACTTTCAAAATTCCCAAAGTGAAAAATCTCAAAATCATAAATACATAATCTTTTAGCTATTCCTACAAATAGACAATTAATAGCACCATAATTTTAACATTTCATACGTTTTATCAAACACTTAAAACGTTAGAAGAGAAAAGAAAAAGAAGAAAACAACTAAAATAGTCTTTGAAAGACTAATGTATGTATAAATCATACAAAACACAAATCATTATCCACTATTTACGTCAAATGTTCAAGAATAATCAAATATTTAAAAAAAAATTAACAAGAAGAAAAATTTAAAAATAAAGAACACCGGACTTTGAAGAAAGATGAAGACTTAACATATGAACACGAATACCATAGGTGGTGGTTATAGATTGATTGTTTGCACTCTTGCTTCACTTTCTCACTTTAAGGAGAGGCTTCACATTGGAGTTTCAATTTTTTTCTTTATTCTTCTGAATAAAATTTAAGGTTCAAATTTCAAATTCAATAAGTTAAAAAATTAAGCAAAAAATCTTGTGCATACACAAGAATTGACTGTCTTTTCGCTTGCCTAGGCGCTAAGCAAGGCGCGTTGAAAATACTTCGCATCCAAGTGTGCTTTTTAAAAAAACACTGACATCAATAGTCTAACTGGCTCAAACAAATGACGGAACAATCCTATATGAGTAAGAGGCTACGATGTTTGGTATACAACATTGTGAACAACTATGAACATGATTTGCATGAAGTCAACTACATATAGATTAATTTCTTCTCACCCACTCCTCAGCTGATAGAATTATCTTTATTTTTTGTAAGTCATCAAGATTACAGTTGTATTTTTGCAGAGATGGGAGAAAAGGATAGCAAGAGAAAATGCAAAGAAATGAAGCATGGTTTTATTTTTTATTTTTTATTTTTGGTGGGTGGGTGGGTGGGTTTCCTGGCTTATTTACTGCTTTCACCAATCCAGAACACAAGAAACTTCCCAGCACCCTGATTTAAAAGCAGTTTCCAAGTTGGTATATCATCACAAGGCAGAAGCATTAGAATTTATAAAGAAATAATCTTTTATCTTTTAAAAAATGTGTGAATTAATTTATCAAGAAAACATGAATAAAGGGACATGTTCTCTGCAAGAAGATGTTCGTTTGGATAAAAGAATCCAGAAGAGATAGATATTGTTGTTGGGTGGGTTTTTTTTTTTTTTAAACTAAAGCATTATCATCTTATCTTCTCTCCCCCACATTCTCTATTTTTAATACTTAAATTCATTTTTTTATACATAATATAAAGTTCTGATTTTTCTCTCACATAATAAAATAAATACAAGAAGCCCTTTTACTTACTGCAGCTTTCCTTTCTCATTGGAAATTGCAGGCAGAAAAATTATTGTAGTAATGCAATCCGAGGTGGTCCCTTTCCACATGATTTTCATCGCTTTAACTTGGATGGAATTTGCTTCATTGCAGAATTGCCCAAATGAAAGAGTCAAGTGATCGAAATGAAGAGTGGACATTTGTTTGGTTTCAAATCTTGAGCTTTTCGTTGTCATTCATAGCTTTTCTTGGAAAGGCGAGAGTAGAGTTTCTTCAAACCCGGATGAGTGGCAAAACAACGCTCCATCGACAACTTCAATATCATTACTCGATTGCGCCGAATATTCTCAATAATTTATTGTTAAATCTACTTTATCAAAAATGTCATAAAGATTTACTCAGTGACATTGTCCAAATATATACTAACTACTATGATACTACGTTCTTGTTATGGTCCAATACATTTAGTTCACTTTAGAAACAGTATCTAAATAGACGTGTATGTCTATATTCTCCTGCTTACCCTATACAGTCTTTGAACTAGGCTTACTTCCCCATAATGGTACAGATAAATATGACCAAAAATTATCAATAGTTTTATCCTCCATTTGGGAAGAATTTGTAAACAGTTTAATCCTTAAATAAATAGAATTTAGTTTAGTCCTAATAGGTGACAAAATAAAATCATCAAATGGCTCCATTTTTTCTATATATGTGAAAATGTTTGTCTGCAAGTCAAAAAAAAAAAAAACATATTTTGAACTAAATTGTTTTTATAATTTTTGACACTACATTGATAGAAATATTCTCATATCTACGGTGAAAATTCTTAGTTTATTTACTTAAATAGAACCTTACTTACGGTCCTCACATTTAGAGAGATCCGTAAAGTTCTCTTACCACATTAATAAGTGGATTGTAGGCAAGAGAACAATTTTGAATACATTGAATGTACACACTTGAGCTAACATGTGAGATCTTATACAAAAAATTATTTGAAAGCATATACGATTCTTGTTGCCTAATTATGAATGGAAGTCCACTTTCAGGGCGCATTGGTTTCTTTATAAAATAACTTTCTAATATTTTGGTTTTAAAATAATATTAAAAGTTTGATGCACATTTTTTAGGAGATAATATATATATATATAAATTTTTTTTTTTGATGTGATGGTGGACATGTGATTAAAAAACAAGGAAAAATTATTAATGTGATAAAAAATATTATTTTATTAAAGAATGTGTGATTAAAAATGAAAATGAAAATGTGGCTCAAGCATGGACTAAGCCTCCATCTATGATATTCGTAAATGATTAATATAAAAAAAAAAAAAATAGGAAACCTAGAAATATATCCCACAATGTGTAAATAATGATTTTTAATAAATTTCGATAAAAGTTGATAAAATATGTAGTT
Organism: Fraxinus cuspidata; assembly: GCA_903798385.1. Lineage (NCBI taxonomy): Eukaryota > Viridiplantae > Streptophyta > Magnoliopsida > Lamiales > Oleaceae > Fraxinus > Fraxinus cuspidata. Next base: position 11,007 of record CAIGRP010047453.1, read on the forward strand.
GAAAAGTCGTTGAAACGTTGAAATGTATAATTAAAATTAATTATCAACTTTGACTTGAAATTAAAATCAGATTTTAATCTATATCAAACAGAAGCTTAATGGAAATTTTCACTCAAATTCGTCTAATTGGTCCAAGAACTCAACGAGATTGATCACAGGGCTGCCATCTATCACTCACCACAGTACTAGAATGTAAGAATTATCCATGTAGACAAAGTCACACTCATCTAAAGACGTGTTCTTAGAAATATTTTGGTTTTCCACTCACTTTTTTCTTCATAATTTGAAAGTTATAATATTCCTAAAGATTGCCTCACTAATATATGCCAGATAAAATAGATGCCAATGCAGGTATGATTGAATGAAAAATAATACAAGGGGCAACTGTAAGGAAGGAAGAAAATAGAATTTTCCCAATCAAAGGAATCAAGTGTTCGGTTCTACAAATGGGAATTTATTCCTCCCATAGAAATGGCCTGCTTGGCAAGCAACAAAGAATTCAGCAAAAAGAGTCTCCACTAGAGTGAAAAATGACAGAACACCAACAGAAATAAAAAAATAAAAAATGTCTAGAAGGGGGAAGGGTAGAAATATACCTTAGTCAAAGATTAAGGTCGGGATCAAATTAAAGCGATAACCAAATCACCACTCTGAATTCCATGTACTTGTACTATTGGAATCTATTCACAGAACAATTTAGGAGCTCTGCAAAAATTCCAGTTTGTGTTCAGGAAAGGCATGCCATCTTTTCAGGATTCTCTTGTCCTAATAAATACTGTTTGTTGTCTATAAAATTCAAAATTGTTGTGTGCACTGCCTCAAACTCCACTGCATTTTAAATTATTTCAAAAATGAATGCCAAGCCTGCAGAAAAATCAAATCTAGTCTTGAATCAAGCAAAATATAACATCAAATCCAATCATCATTCACTCTATATATCGAAACAAAAATGTTCTCAGAAAAGCTTCAAACAGCATTTGATTGCCATATAACACAATTATTTTTCCTATTATGCTCTGCAAAAATCAGATAGTAAAAACACCAACATTATTTCCCAAATCAAATGTTCCACAGATCACTTCATACAACTTACCACTGAGTGGTATCACAAATGTCCAGTTGTCCAAAAATCTTATTTAATGATTATGTAGGAATAAAATGGAAAATGCACTCTTGTAGTATCTTCTCAACAGAGAAGACTGAGGGGACTCCAATTCCAAATCAAGAAGGTAACAGCAGACTGAATAACGAGTGTCCACAGTGAGTCTCAAAAGTTTTTGACAACAATCCTCAGAAACCAGAATGGAGCAGATACAAATTGCGAGCAACAATTAAAGCTCACAAGCTAATGGGTCTGACATCACAAAAAATACAGCTCAGGAAAACACAGATCGCCATAGAGGTAGGCCAACAACAATAATTCAGAAAAGCCATTTGCAAAATTTAGGATCCATATATAATCATGCCCATAAACAATAAATAAATAAATAAATAAATATAAATCAAGAAATATAAACTCGTAGTGAACACAATAAAGACAATATGTAAAAGATAGCTAATATACCTAAAATCTTCAGAAGTCGTTTGTTCAATTCACATGTCAGCCATTGGTACTTTCAACATGATTACCATCTAAAAGCTCATTCACACAGAACTGATGCAGATTTTCATA
>CAIGRP010047459.1:0-57401 GCA_903798385.1 Fraxinus cuspidata
GAATTAAACCTGAAGAAAGGCACAACACAGCTTTTTGTATTCCGAATCATCATTATCAATGGACAATGATGCCATTTGGTTTAAAGACTACCCCTTCAATCTTTCAGAAAGCAATGACAAGAATATTTGATCCATTATTGGAAAAGGCTTTGGTATACATTAATGATATCTTGTTATTCTCTGAAGATGAAGACTCTCACACCAATTTGTTTTCCAAATTTACGGATCTTGTTAAGCATTATGGTATTATGCTCTCCCAAAAGAAAATTGTGATTGGTGCTAAAGAAGCTGATTTTTTGGGAATGCATATCAAAGATGGTCAGTATTCGTTGCAGCCTCTTGTTGGTCAAGAAATTCTTAAATTTCCAGATGAAAATTTAACAGAAAAGGAAGTACAGCAGTTTCTTGGAGTTGTCAATTACATGGCGGATTTTATTGATTATCTTTCGTCAATCATAAGACCATTGCAGCTCATGCTAAAACAGAATTCTACCCTCTGGTCATTGGAACAAGCTCAAGCAATCCAAACTATTAAGCAGAAGGTTAAAGATCTTCCAGCCTTGCAAATTCCTACTGATGGGAAAAGAATCCTTCAAACAGATGCAAGCGATTATTTTTGGGCAGCAGTATTACTTGAAGAAAAGGATGGAAAGAAACGCATTAGTGGATATAAAAGTGGATCTTTCACAGAATCAGAGAAGTATTATCATTCTACTTTCAACGAAATACTTGCAGTAAAAAGAGGAATTGAAAAATTCCAGTTCCATCTCATTGGACACAAATTCTAGGTGCAAATGGATATGACAGCTTTTCCAAAAATGCTCTCTTTCAAAAGAAAACAAATTCTAAATTCACAACTTCTCAGATGGGCATAATAGTTTTCAAAATTTGACTTTGACGTCAAACATATCAAAGGAAAACATAACCTTCTTCCAGATCTTCTTTCCAGACCAAAAATTTCTCAAATCATTCCTCAAAAAATTCCTATCATTTTTATGATGAGTTCAAAATGTTCAAGACCTGTTCCTTTCCTAGTTCATTTCCCTCCTGAAATCAATGAGCTTAATCAGAACAAAAACTCTCAAAACTATAGCCAAAGATCTCATGCTCAAATATCAATCAATTGTGATCAGACAGACTGGAATTGAAACACTTGGTGGTCTTAGATTTCATCCAGATTATCCATTCTTCACACTTTTCCGTTTTGATCCAAAGCATATAGCGCTAAAATTTTCAAAAGAAACACTTTGTTTTTAATGGTATCTTTTAGAGCTTTGCCAAATGGGAATCTCGTTTAATGTTTCAGATACACTGGATACATTCTGTCAAATGAACTTGGATTTTCCATTTAGAACCATTGATCATTTTGCAAAAAAAAAAAATTTGAATGGTTCTATTCGATTTCTCACTGGATAAAAATGTTTCAAGTATTCTCTTTGAAATTTAAAGATCTCAGAACTTTTAAAAACAAAGTTTATGTGACTTTAATTTTTCGAAGACAGGGATATCAGTGAAACGGGTACATATGCTCATTTCTCTCATGTTAAAGAGTTTGCAGTTCAACCATTCAACATGCATCGAAGTTGGAAACATTATGCTCATGAATTTTGAGAATTTCAAAGGAAAATGGTGAAAATCAATCAGACTATTCCTCCACAGATTTGGCCAGATTACACAGATGATGCACCATGGGAAGCCTTGCCGATTTAATACACTCAAAGAATTGCAAAAGACATTCAGAAGTACCAAGACAAAAATCTTCAAAGATTCCGTACAGTTAGTGACCCAGAGTATGATTATGCATTTGATTATCAATGGGGACAGCTGTATCTTGGCAGATCTACATAAAGCCTTGGAGAAACATCCAGATATTCAGAGAGAACTCTAGAAGGAAGCCAGCTAAGGAAAAAACAAATGAAAATTGCAGGACAACTTCTTGACACCTTGAACCGTAGTGCTGAAAAAGAAAAAAAATTCTTGAAAAAGAAATTGAAAAAATTGTAAATGAAATAAAGGCAGACACCTGGATAAGTTCATGGAAAAATGAAAAAGAAAAAGAAAAAGCAGAATCAAGCAATCAGTCAGGAAAAAGAAAGAAAAAACCAACGCATATAGGAATAAGTCAGGATGAACAATTTCATCAAGATTCACAAGATCCATATGAAATTGATGAACTGGAGCTCATAAAAATTTTAAAAGAACATGACAAAGAACCTACAGACATATAAGAACCATGACTGAATCAATATGGTTTACCTTTACGATCAGAAGATTCAATGAACCTGGACACAATTCACTTTATTAAAGTATATCTTGTTTTATTAAAGAGGAATCTTCTTTATTGTAAAGTTATTTGTCTCTTTGATGAGTCATATGTCTCTTTATTTATATGTGTGCCCCATGTCTTTCTTTTATGGTTTGCCGTTTATGCTCTTCTTCCTCTATAAAAGGAGAGCCCTTCTTCATTGTAAGATATCGAAAGTTTAGAAATAAAATTCCAGTGTGTTTTAATCATTGTGCTATTCTAAAAACTCTTCAGTTCTTTCTTGGTTTTCGAAAGTATGAGATAACTATAGGTTTGAATGATATGGAGTAAGATATGAGTATAAGCATAGGTATGCTCTGCAGTTGCACCTTCATGGTGAACTTCTGCATCAGAAAGTGTTATACTGACTATATGATCAGTCCGGAGTTATAGTGATTCACAGCAAATACAAAAGTCATGCCCTTTTGTTGACATGATACGTCTGTATGGACTAGCATTCCATGATTTGCTGTTGAATTGTTGTCACTCCGCTCATTTGGTAATTCGTTGTTAAAAAATAGATTAAATTTTGGATTTAATTTAATTCTAATTATTGTGTATTTTGTTGTAAATTCAGATTTAATTTAATTTTAATGACAAATTTACCGTATATTTTGTTATAAAAATCAAAAATATTGTGATAAACAAAACTTGTAAAATTGTGCAAAGGAAGTGACTACTAATGAAATGCACAATAAATTTGTTAATAAAATTTTATAAAATTTTACTTTTAATATTTGAATTTTACGACGAAATACACAATAAGCCCCTGTTCGGTTAGGATTGAAATCAAATTTTAGTAGATTTTGATAAAAGTTGATGAAATGTGTTGTTGAAAAGTTATGGATCCTATAAATATGTAGTTAAAACTAATTGTTGACTAAACAAGGGCTAAATTTGTTATTAGAATTATATTAAATTCAAATTTTAATCCAAAGCTTAACAATGAATTTTAATTAAAACCAAATTTATTGTGAGTTATCGGAGATTTTTTCATAGTTTAGTGGCCAAAATTCGACTATCTCAAAGTTTAGTGGTCAAAATTCAACCATCTCAAAGTTTAGTGACCAAAATTCGGTCACCTTTAAGTTCAGTAAGCAGTATAATATGTTTTTCAAAGTTTAGTGAACAATCGAAGACATAATCCAAAATTTATTGATCAAAATTTGACCATCTCAAATAGGGGTATCAACGAGTCGAGTCAAGCCACGAGCCGAAACTTGAAGCTCGAGCTCGACTCAAGCAAATATGGTTCGGGCTTTTTTTGGCACAAGTTTTGCTTGCCAAAAAACGAAAGCTCGATTTGAGCTTTTGGCTTGGGCCTAGCGGCCAGCCAAGCGGGAATCTTTTTTTTTTTTTTTGTGACAAATCTAATTTTGTTAAGAATTTAAAATTTGTCTAATTTATACGAGCATGAATTTAAAATATATATTTTTAATAAAGCTCGGCTCGACGGGCCGAAATGACCCATGACACGAGCTTACAGGCTGTCTCAAGCTCGAGCCAATGCCCTAAAATAGGGCTCGCCCTGAGCCACGAGCCAGCTCGGCTTGGGATTTTTCCTGGCCAAGCCATGAGTCGCCGAGCCATTTTAACATCTTTAATCTCAATGCTTAACGGTGTGACGGGCGTCACATGTACATTCTGTCGGCTATATCATAAATTTCGTTATAGATTTTAAATGGTAGTTATACCAGCGAGTAACGTCCAACTTTTGTCAAAGTGTAATGGTCAAAACTCTCAAATTTCAGAGAGTAATTGAAGATATAGACATAAGTTATGTAACCATTGGAACAATTAACTCCGTGGCTCCTTGCTTGTTTTGCTAAGACACTGTACAATGATAAATCCGTGCAAGATTGCTAATATTATATGACAAAATCAAAATATTATCTCTGTTTATTTTGAGTAATGTAATTTGCAGTCGTTAACGATCGTAGTCGTCATATATTTTATATATGGGGTGGTTAGTAATTTGATACATTAATGTGATAATTTTTTTATTGCCTCATTCATCAAATTATTAACTGCCGCATGTATGCCAGGTAGAGCAACTGCAATAGTAAGAGGCTGCAAATAATATTATTAATTTATTTTAAGAAACTTTTTTGTTTGCGTAAATTCCTTTAGGTTCCTAACCGTTCGACAATTCAATCTTTCATTTGTGTCACTCAAGTTCTCATTCTTTTAAGTACACTGGTATCCTTATATGACGAAAAAAGATTTCATTTTCCCTAAACCAAATGCTGATTGTTCAAATTACATAATATTTATTGCTCTTTTTCAGAAGATTTTACCCTTTCAGTTTTATGCGATCAATGACTCTGAGTTTTTAGTTTTTCTAAATTTAATCATTGTAACCAAACTATATTCGTGAACAAACTAAAATGACATTTCATATTCAATGAAGAAGCTAAATTAAATTGAACAGAAAAAAATATATGACGAAATCATGATTTAAAATGGTTTGATTTTGTTTGGGTGATCGAACGATTTGACGAAATCATGATTTAAAAAGGTTTGCCTACTCCTTGTCAAAATTCCTCCTAAACTGCACAAATTTGTTCAAATCTCCATCAATTAAGGGCACATAGATTATGGCTTCTGCCATGATCATCTCTTAAGGGGATATTCTTCAACTGAAAATCTCTCAAGGGGATATTCTTCTACTGAAATTTTTAAAGACTTTTAAGGAATTAAAAACTTTTTTAAAACTCACTAAAATTATCGACGTATTTAATTGAGATTTTTGAAGACATTTTAAAAGTAAATCTTGGTGTATGCAATTAAAACTTTTTAAAAGTATTTATAAATTATGTGATGTTCAAAATGTCAATAATTTTTTAAAATTTTTTATAAATTTTTTTAGGGTATTAAGTCTTAACTTTTAAACTGAAAGGACAAAGACAAAATCACAAATTTTGTCCTTCATTCACCCCGAGGTTTTGGAAATTTTTCACAATTTTTTTTTTTTAATATAGATTTTGCTCTTTCAATATTTATCTTTTCTATTTTCTTCTACAAACTTAGAATCATAATAAAAAAATTATTATTTTTCTTTTCCCAGTTTTTTTTATTATTGTTTCTCCCGTTTTCTTGAGGAAAAAAAAATTTAATTGTACATTTTTTTTCTTTTTTCATACAATATTTATGTAAAATATCAATTTGTAATAACATTTTATAAGATTTTATACAAAAAAATGCCTAATTTTGCAACTAAATTTTAAATATATTGATGAGTTGTTTACTAAAAGCTGACATATTTATAATACTAAACATTAGATATTTTTTATGAAAGAATTTTGAAATATTATATATATTTTTTTCATTTTGATTATTTATTTATCTAATTAAGGTAACTTACTTTATTTTTTTAAAAAAATATTTTTATTACACTGGGGATGGAAGTGGGGATGGGGAAGGGGATTTAATATCCACCTCTTATACGCGAGTTTTATCGTGCTAGATCCAAGTTAATTTGATTTTAAATGAAACTATTCAAAAGTCAATTGAATTTTATAGAAGTCTAAAAAGTTTTGAAATGAAAGTTTATAACAAATTTCATACAAATCTATAAAAGTACACTGGCTTCCACAAAAATTCATCATTTGAAAAAAAGTCCATACTCAGTTGAATACATCTTCTCTGTGATTTCTCCATGTACAACCCAATTTATTGAAGTGCCCATACTGTACCCCCACCTATTTTTTCCCTATCTCTTCTCACCAAAGCTTGACCTTTCGAGTCATCTAGTTCCATCAAAATGATATTTTCTGGACTTAATTTTACGTTACCTTTCTCTACCAAACAACCAATCCAAATAGCTCCAACTCACAACCACTATATTTACCTCGATTGTTCCTCAATCTCACCCACAAAGGATAAGATAACTATGATGATTTGTAGTCACAAAAACAATGAGGAAAAACAATAAAAGAAAGCCACAAGAGAGAATAGCAATGATACAAAGTTAACAACCGGTTTTTGCTAGGCAAAGGTAGTCGATTTTTCCTCTCTCAAAGGCCACATGTTTTTTTCCTTTCAAACACACAAATTATACACTTTACGACTAGGGTAAAGACATCGTATATATAGGTTATGTTAGACTTTAGTTGGACCAATAAATGTTTAAATGTGTCAAGATTCAAAATCATTCAAAAGGTAATATATATGGGTGGTGAGTAGCATTAATTTTTTAAGCTACTTCCAATGGTCCACGTTGTTTTCAGATCGAGCTTTTAGACTTGATTGTTGATAATAATTTAATTCAACATTTACATCATAGTCAGTGATTCATTTGGTATCAAAGCCCAACAAATCTCCACCTTGATACCATATTAATCTGCAAGCAATCAAAACACGAAATTAATGCTTGCATAATCAAGACAACCAATAAAATTGGGATCACAAAACTTACCTCGTGTTTCGAACTTTAAACACATACTATACCTGCTCTATGTACTCACCAGGGCAAATGTCAAAAACACTCAAGTAGAAGTAGATAATAACGATAAACAATCAAGAGCAAATAATCATGCAATAAAAATGTAATATAGAATAAGCCACAAATCTTTTCCAAAATATGTTCACACAGAACAACAGATTAATATTAAGTTAATCGATCAAACAGTCAAAACACGTATGTAAAAATGCATAGATGACCCCATAAAAAGAACTCACATCACTTATCATATCTCATTCATTGTTGCTCACACATCGAGAACACATATCTCAGTGAGAACACTCAACTCATGTCTAAATGGTAAGCCTCCATAGATCTTAAATCATCGGGATAGTCCTCTATCACCACATCATTTCTTCCAACCTAAGTGGATAATGAACTTTCACCTAACAAAAGTGATAAAAAAGTCTCTCTCATACTCCACCTGACCAGGGTCTCTCTTCACTGATAAATGATTCCAAAATTTAATCACATTTCCACTTGTGATCCAAATGACACACTCTACATCCTCATTACATACCACCAATGTACCCCTAGATATGTATACTCCATTTCACCAATAGACATACAACACATTGGTAATGCATCTTAACACACTATGCATGTAAACAATTACACGACGTAATTAAATCGCTCTCAAATTCATGCAAATGCATATATCAAACACATTGAAATGCACATATAACCATGCAACAGAATTAAGCTATCACACACATACAAAAATGATTACACACGGATGCACATGTAGTAAATAGGTTTACTTTCAATAAACCTTACTAGGGTCATCACTTAATCATATAGCTACATTCGTCTCACCTCTCATCTTACCCTTCTGCTTATCTTTCTTCTCTGGACAATTCCTCACAAAATGTCTAGACTTACCACAATTGTAACACCGCCTACAAATGGATTTGTCCCAACCTTTGCCCTTCTTCTTACCACACTCATCACTCGAGTCACTACTCGAATCACTACTGTTTTGAACTTTACCCAAATTCATCTGATTAAACTTCATTCTACTCCCCATCTTATGTAACTCACCACTCCTCTTATCCTCTTTTTCAGCCTTAATCTCTATTTCCTTACTCTTAAGGGAATCTATGACAATCTCGGGTGTTAAGGTGTCCCGACCATACTTAATTGTATTCTTAACATTTCTATTTGAATCAGATATAAAATTAAACAAAATAATGACGTTATACATTTCACACAAATTTTCATTACAGTTAACAATACTTGAACAAGTTTGTTAATAACATCCAAATTGTAATCAAGATTTTTTGAATGATTCATTTTAAAACTAAAAAATATTTCAAGCAAGTACAACTTATTAGGAGAATACTTAAGAAAATATAAATCTTCCTAACTTTTTTCAAAGTTCTTTTGTACTATCAAGTTTACCAACATTTTTAAAAACAGTGTCGACAGGTGTAAAATAATTGAAATGTATGCAAGTTCATCACATTCTTCTTTTTGTGCTTCTGTCAAATTTGTCATCTATGGCTTTTAAAAATTTTTGTTGAACCAAAATCCCCTTCTTCTTTTATTACCAAATTGAAAAATTTCATTTCTTATTAAAAATTTCAACTTCGAAACGTGAAGACATTTTGAAAACTAGAACAATCAAAGTGCACAAATATGTTACACAAAGTAATTCTAAGGTCGCAGTATACAACGTTCTAGATTCCCGGAACTTAGTGAGACTCCAGATCTTAGTATCGAGAATGTTCAAACGGGTCAAATCTACGTGTTCTAACAAAATAATCAACGCAATACGAAGGTATATCAACAAAAATTCAAATTTTCACACAATGCAATCTCACACAGTGAATAACAATTAAAGCACAAAATTAATTACCAACTTGCAAAAATTAAACACTTCAAATATGACAAATAATTCCTAAATTTCTAGCACAAACAATGTTACTCTACACGATAATCCCAATCTTAAAGTCACCCCACACGATGACGTGGTGATATTGAAATTTAAATTAGAATAAACCAATATACCGGAGCAGACCAATCTGAGTCCGTAAATATCGAGAGATGAGAATTTATCATTTTAGGGCCGCCACTATTTGTTGTAAATCCTCTAGCAAAAACAGAAAACGATCAAATCCCGAATGCACGAAGAACAAAATCATCTAAATTTTGATGTATAACCTGAACCAGAAAACTAACAACACCACAATGTTATAGCAACAAACTGCCTGAAGAGACCTCCTCAAAATTCCTGCGACGCACCCTCACACGTCGTCTCTGGTTAAAAACGCTGACCTCCGGGGTTGCCTACGCCTGCACATTACGCTGGTAGTCTCCGTTTGTCCAACATGCGAGTACTTTGCCTGAAAATCGAGAAAACGACCTAGATTTTTCACAGTTTTCGGACAATTTTTCAGATTATTTTTTTGCTTCGATTCTACCGATTTTCAGGTCGATTTTTGGTAATTTTTTTGAGCCAAATCAACTATTTGAAGCTCTGATACCAATTGTCGCTGAAGCTCGTTCCAAAGATCGTCACAATGTATTTTTCGGGCTCAGTTTCACGTTATCTTTCTCTACCAAACAACCAATCCATACGACTCCAACCCACAACCAATATATTTACATTGGTTGCTCCTCAATCTCACCTACAAAGAACAAGATAACGGTGATGACTTGTAGCCACAAAGGTAAGAAGGAAAACAATAAAAGAAAGGCACAAGAGGGGAGCAAAAACACAAAGTTACCAACTGATTTTTGCTTGACAAAGGCATCTAATTTTTCCTCCCTCAAAGGCCCACACGTTTTTCTCCTCTCAAACATACAAATCATACATTTTACGGTTAGGGTAAAAACATCATGTGTGTGTGTGTGTGTGTGTGTGTGTGTGTGTGTGTTAGATTAGACTTTAGTTGAACCAATATAGTCAGAATGTATTTTGAAATAGTAGATTGATGAAAAATGTGTGGTTAAAAAAATTTGAATTTGCGTGTAATATTATCTTATTGAATAATGTATGGTTGAAAAGAAGAAAGAGAAAAATGTATTTTCAAAAAAATGGGTATCAAACAAGGACTAAATATGTTCTCCACACTAATAGATTAATTGTTATAAACTGTAAGTGAAAACAATATGTGTTAACGAATAAAGGTTAAATGTTATAAATAAGACGAAAAAAATTTGAGGACATCAGTGTAAAAAAGAGCAAAAGTACCTTTTGTTGACAATGGAATATATGTTACCAAAAATAAACTTCATGATAGGCTCTTGAAATTTTGAAAATAGAGCGATGTATCTGTAATGAGGAAAGCTGAGTGTACAGGGGGTTCTCACAAAATCTCTACGGAACACTATAAAGGGTGTGTGATCCACCTCGATAAAAAAGTAAAAAAAAAAATTTATCCACTTCCGCCTTTGTGAGAGTTTTGTGGGGATTCTGTGAGAACCTTTCCTGTACAATCAACTTTCCTAATTTGTAATTGTCATAAATCTCGGTTTCAAACCGAGGTTTATGTAATTCGCTTTAAACATTAAAATGTCTTCCTTTTTCATTTCTGAAATAGTAACTGAAAATTAGTATTCTAATTTTTTCAAAATCAAATTACACCACATATATTTACCAGTAATCCTAAATAAATAAATAAATTTTGTTCTGATTGTTAAAGCCTAAAATATGCCATAACAATCATCTTCATTGTCAAATTTGTACGAAGAGAATGCCAAATCCCTTTCTTGAAGCTAACCCAAAAATTCACGTGTCAGGGCAAGTGTCGACCCATTATTGACCAAAATATTTAATAGGTTGTTATAATGGGCCGTTATAAGGGTACTTACGAAAATCCCCTTAATTTTGGAGTGCTTTTGAAAAATTATTATAAACATGGATTAAAATAAACAGTACAATTTAACCGCAAGAAAAAGTGACATTTTCTGCCACTTTTATCTAAAAAAGTCACAGTTTATTTCATTTGAATCCATTTGAAGCAATTAAATAGATACATACATATTTCATTTGAATTCATTTGAAGCAATTAAATAGATACATACATATGTGTTTTTGAAAATTTAAATATGAATACGAATTCGAACTTCGTTTTATATTAAAAAAGTGACATGATGTAATGAATTGGATTGAGATAATGTAAATGAAAAAATCAACTTTGAATCAATTCAACTGATGCATGCAAGGTGTTTCTGAAAATGAGAATGAGAAAAGTGACACTCTCACTTTTTTCTAAAAATGTCGCAATATATTTCATTTGAATTCTTTAGGATCAATTAAATAGATGCATATTTGTGCGTTTATAAAAATTTAAATATGAATATGAATTCAAAGTTCATTTTACATTAAAAAGTTATATGGTGTAACATTTCATTTTATTTTGCATATGAATTAAGATGCTAAGCCTTGAAAGTGACATTCTCCGTCACTTTTTTTTTTGTTTAAAAAGGCCACAATTCATTTCATTTTAACTATTTTGAATCAATTAGTCACAGTTAAACATGCGTTGCACGTTATTTTGAAATACTTTATAAATATTGTGAAAATGATATTTGAAAATCAGTTAATATAAAAAATAGCTAAGAAAAAGTGTTTATGTGAAATGAACTTTTTATACAATTCAATTATTTATTTACGTGTATGTATAATAATTAACATTAATTTATATATATTCTACTATAATTCAATCAATTAATTCTTGAAGTTCATGCACATACACTTCATATATTTTGGGGGCTGTTCAGTTACTTTAGAAATACTACGATTCAATTATTTATGTATACTAATTAACATTTATTCATGAGTATATTAAATATGACATTAAGTCATCAAATTCATGTATACATGTTTTGGGAGATATTCAATTATTCTAAGAGTAAATAAATTATTCAAGTTCATGAACAGTATTTATTTTCAAGATTATTTATTTTATCATAAATTATTCTAGGAGTATATAAATTATTAAAGATCATATAATTTGGAAGCTTTTCAATTATTATAGGAGTAGATAAATTATTCAAGTTTATGTACACTTATTTAATTTCAATATTATTCATTTAATATATGGTATAACACCATTTGTCTAAATGTATATAAATTATTCTTTTTCTATATTCATCGATTCAAATGAATTAAATTTCATGTTGGTTCACGTACACCCTCTTTGTTTAAATGTATATAAATTATCATTTTTATATATCTATAAATTCAAATTAATTAAATTTCATGTTGGTTCACTTAGACCTTGTTTGTTTAAACGTATATATATTACTCTTTTTCTATACTCATTGATTAAAATAAATTAAATTTCATATTCACGAATCAATTTGATTGTTCTCATACAATTCAATTATACCTCTGCTTATAACTACTAATTGGACTGATCACAAACCCATTGATCAGCTCCTCAAGGAAACTACGGCAAAGAACAATTCTCTCTGCTCATCTTCTCATTCCCTTTCCTCGGCTTCTTTATGCTACTCATTCTTTACATGACACCCCTTAGCCCGTGGAAATTCTCTCTCTTTTTAGTTGATTAAATTGTATTGTTTACTTTATTTTTTTGTATGTTCTAAAAAAATTGAGGGCCGTCCTCTCTTTCTTTCTTTTTTCTCTTAACAAGAAAATTGACTACTCAACACTTCAACTAAGATAATCTGTAATTGGGGATTATAGAATTGTTATCATGTCCATAATGGAAAATCTTATCTTACTCATTTAGAGGGAACCTTACTTATGATTCTTACATTTGAAAAGAACTGTAAATAAAATTTTTCCACGATATTAGCAAGTTGATTGTCTTATTCTACCAACTGTGGGCAGGAGAATAATTTCATTGGAGATTAACAATGCTACAAAACTTATGGCTTGAAGTTGATTCTCCCAAAAAAAGGGGGTTGGCATCAAGTTACAGTTGGTCAGTTGGTTGGCGACTAATGGTGCAATTTTCCCTACTACAGTGTACTTGAAATTTTATTTAAATTTTAAAAAGTAACTTTATTGTTGATTATTTATTGCCTTACTTATTTTAAGACTAGTTAATTGCCAATTGGATTGCTTATTTTGGAACAAGTTTGAGATATTTTTGTTGTCTCAGTTTTAAAGTGATATTTTCAACATTGATCTCAATTTTCTAGTAAATAACAAAATATTTACAGATGAAAGAATGGTCCAGATTAAATAAAGAGAAGTTGGTAATAAAATCAATGTTAACTATTTTTAACTTTTAAACCTAAAATCAAGATTAGGAAAAAAAAAATGACAAATCAAAATCTATCCTAATTTCTTCTCTGTCTTCCCCTCGCTATTTCTAAGCTATTCCGCAATTGAAGTTCTTATTCACCATCTCTCACCTCTTCTCTAAAGGGGTGCTTGATGAATATTATTGAGAAAAAAATTTATTTTAAATAGTGATATGATGGAAAATATATAGTTAAAAAGTAAGGAAAAATTATTGAAGTGACGAAAAATATTATTTTATTGAAAAATGTGTGGTTGAAAATGAGACTTGAAAGAATGTATGTCAAACATGGAATTATTCACTTTTAACCTCATACATATTCAAGGGACCCATCAGAAATTATTGAGAAAAAAATTTATTTTAAATAGTGATATGATGGAAAATATATAGTTAAAAAGTAAGGAAAAATTATTGAAGTGATGTAAAATATTATTTTATTGAAAAATGTGTGGTTGAAAATGAGTTTTGAAAGAATGTTTGTGAAACATGGGCTAAGTCTCCAACGATTTGGTCTATATCGATTTCGGACTGGACCCAACTTGATCCATACCCACCCTAGATGTAACTATATGAGATTTTGACTATAGTAATGTATCAAAATATTTTAATTATTGCTCTGTAGTTTCAAAATAATTTTGCTACTTAGCATACTTCCCACAAAACAAAAATTCTGACTCCACCACTTGGGGAACGTCCGTGATATTAAAGTGTATAACCATAATATATTATGAAATATTATTTAGTTTTAGTAAACATGAATATATAAGAGTGTATACTTATAAAGGAAAATTTACAAATTGCTCCCTCTATATAGGATATATTTATAATTTACACATCAAACTTTCTAAATATAAAATTATTATATTACATTTTACAGTGTGCAACAAAAAACACTTTTTGCTAACAAAATTACAAATATATCTAAAAATAGTTAATAGACCAAAATACCAATAATAAAAAATAACAAATCACTCGTTTTGTATAACAAACATTGTATGTAAGTGTAATTATACCCTTTATTAATGGTGTATTTTGAAAATTTCCCCTATAAAAATCCTTACTCTACCACTATCTGCAGGTTTGTGTTCCACCTTAATATATTATTTATTTTTGGTTAACATGAATGAAGAGTGTACATAGCCAAATAAAGAAAATTAATTGAGTAGTAGTAATAATAATANTAATAATAATAATAATAATATGCTGAAATGGATTCAATCGCCTCTGAATTGGACATGAATAGAATCCACTGCTTAAGGGATGAAAAGGAATAAAAAATTATGGAATCCAAGAACAAGAATCATGTTAATTCCCAGATTTTGTCAACTAATTAAAGAGAAGAATATATTTGAAAATTGACATATGGAGATCAATAATATCTTGTTCAATGTGCCATCAGAATCAAAATATTATAGTTCGGTATATTTAGTATGTTAGGTCAATCTATTATGTTAAGATACGCATAATTAAAGAAGGAATATGTATCATGATTGTTGGTTATTGTGTACAATGAATCGAGTACTATCGAAAATTTAGAACGGACATAGAATTTGATCTTTAATGCATGAAAACATTACAAACTTGGTCAATACCAAGGACAACGAGCCTAATTTATAATATATTAAATATCACATCAAGTGAGAATCTTTTTTGGATGATTTTAACCCTATTCCAATTCAATTATTTGACTAATACCTTATTATTCGCTTTTCAATATGTAATAAATACTAAAAAATCATTGTCATGTATGAATTTCTTGTTCTTAATTCTCAATTTATTAATGTTCACATTAACCTAAACTCAATGAGTCTTTGACTTGATGAATCTAGATCTACATGAATATAGAGTTATTATAGATGAGTTGCTCATTTGTAGTATTTCATTAACACAAAAAAATTTGAGTAATAGAAATTGAGTTTTGAGATTACAATTTTCTTCTCTTAAATTTCTATCCTCAATTTTATTTCTTTAGTTCGTTTGAGACTCATTAAATCTTTTTAACAAATTAGTATCACATATTAATTTTATAGCACTTGCTGAGTATCTCAAAATAACGTGCAATGCATGTTCAACTCTAACTAGTTAATTGTGAAAGGAAAGAAAGAAAGACTAGCTAATTAATCTCGTGCGACATAATTTAAATCTCGCATTTTTTTGTCATGGTGCATATTGATGGTTATTTCTTAGCCATGATATGAAATCGATGCTGTGCTATCATATTATGCTGTGGAACTAGTCGAATGGCAAAAGAGATTCATGGTTTCTCTTTTCTTGCACATAATAAGTACTACTCGTTACATGCATAAAACTAAACAAAATCTCTTAAAATCCCAAAATCTTTAAAAACCCGAAAATGGAAAAAAAAAATCATTTGGAATCAGTGTCAGACTTTGTTTGGTGGAGGGGCAAATCAATAGCAAGTGAGGGGCACTTGTCAAAATCAGCATCTCCATTTGGCTCAGAATTTCCAGCAGACACCACTTTTATGTTGCCATTTCCTTGTGTTTGAATATTATTATCCTTTATGGCTTCTGGGATTTCATTCAGTTTCTTGTTCTCCTTTTCTTCCTTGTACTTGCCCCAAAGAACCGAGTAGAGACCAATCACAATTATAATGGAACCAATCACACTGTTCATTCACAAAAAAAGTTGGATTAGAATTCTCATAATTTGATGGAAAAACAGTCCATGATTCGAAGTATTTTTCCAGGCAAGTTCAATTAGCAGTACTAGACAAATTGGATAGAGGTAACTCTATTTAGTATCGTCTAGTCCAACAAACCGAACTTGTGTGTGTCGGGGAGAGAAATTACCCTCCAAGATAGATTTTTTCTGCAAGAATAAATGAGCCCATGATTGCTACAATAATCATCATCAAGGGGCTAAAAGCAGTGGCAAACACTGGCCCTTTTGTCTTCATCACAATTCCTTGGACATAGTATGAAATACTAGACGTCACGATTCCCTGCATATATTCAGATTCATTTATAATATATAAATCATCTTTTCTGTAAAATATGTGTTTGTATTTGAGAGAGAGAGAGAGAGAGAGAGTTACAGCATATGCTGCAGCAAGGAGATTCATGTCCCAGCCAATTTGCCAAACTGAAGCCTTATGTTCCATTACAAAAGTAACAGCAATAGCTTGTAGGGTTCCCATGAAGCACACCATTGTGGTGAGAGAGAGCTGGTGATTCGCGTAGGTTTTCAATGCAACTTTCTGTTTTAAGGATTTGATCAATTAGTTAGAAAATCATCTCATCTAAAAGGTTAAAGTTATACCTTCCTAAATTGTCAAATACTTGCCTGTAGAATGAACAAAGATGCCCATGCAAGGGTAGCAATAATGAGCAGAATGCATCCAATAAACCAGTCCCTATCACTGGTTTCTTTAGAAGAAGTGGCGCTAGATCCTCGAGGATGGACATGTTTGGACCAAACCATCTCAACAATTGGTCCTTTGTATAAGGTCATTAACATGGCTCCAGCCACTGTTACAATTGTTCCTGCTACTTTTGCTTGGTATATAACCTTCTTTATGTCTACTTTCTCCATCCTTTAAAGTTTAAAAAATTCACATATGCCATTAATTCATCTTCAAAATTTGCATTAAAAAATTGTTTTTTAGGATGAATTCAGTGCAAACCTGAATATAAATGCCATGACAAATGTCAAGGCAGGAAGCATGTTGCTCATTGCACAAGAAAACGTTGGGGAGGTTAACTTCAACCCCGCATAGTAGAAGTTCTGATCGATGACGGGCCTATACGTAAAGGGAATTGAAATAAAAGAAACTAAATAAGGAAATGAAGAGATGAAAAACAAATTGTCCAAACAGAAAAAGGAAGAACAAAAAAAGGTACTAACCCAAGAAGGCCAAGAACAAAAATCTGCATGAATACTGGGAATGTTATCTTTGGCTGAGCTTTCCTGCAATATGAAATAAAGGGGTTCATTAAGGTTTATCAAAATGATGTTTGCTATACTAGATTGGATGAAACTGAAGATAACTGATTATACAGTATAGTGTACCAAACATGTAACTGTCTAAATGTATTGAATTAAGCAAGAAGTTGATAAAAAATTAAGGGGTTGTGTGACACTTTCGATAAACGTTTATGAAATATGTGGTTCAAAAGTTGATAAAAACTGTGTGTCTATGAACTATTTGGTTAAAATTGAAGTTTGAACGATCGAAAAGTTGATAAAATCTTAGCAAAATTTTATTAAACAAGCAATATGTATGTACCTCTCGAAGAAGAAAGCGAACGGGGCTATGACAGCCGTTGCAATGGCGTGACGATAAACCACCAACACATAGTGGCTCATCCCACCATTAAGAGAAATCTTAGTTATAATGTTCATCCCTGCATAACCAAACTGAAGGGAGATCATAGCCAGATAAGGCTTGCAGTCCTTGAAAAATCCCTCACAAGACATTTTACTCTTCATTTTCTTACAGGCTGAGGGATATATGTGATGAAGTGCAGTAAGAGGAAGTTTTATTAATTCTTACTAAGAATACCTATAAGCTATATCTAGTGTGTATATATATATATGATCTGAGAATCGTAGCAAGAGTGGGGTGGGGGCGAATTCTTCCATGTGGAATCTGATGGAATATGACAAAAAGTAAATTCTACTAACCATTTTACATAAAATATGTATTCTTTGGAGGGTTTTTGGAGGATGACGAGATAAAAGAAGATGGAATACACGCAGCAGAACAATACAAGGCATCTGAGTCACTTAAAAACAAAAGAAAATGCGTGGCGTAATTTAATTAATATTCAAAGAAACCTACTGGTTGAATCTTTTAAGCTTTTTTAGAATTGATGATATTGTGTAATGTAATTAATATTCAAAGATTAATCAAACTGTTTAAAGAAAAAAGCCACTGTGAAGGCAGATTTACACTTGGTACTCAACTTTTGTACATAATCAAGATTCGCGTTTGTGAGTTTAGATATTCATACTAGTTAGCCAGATTTTTGTATTTTTAATTCAGCTGCTTTAGTAAGATTAGAGGAATGTTAGGCGTGGTAACATCGACCGGACGCGGGCCAAGAAGTGCAGGGTGCGACTATCCATGATTAGTGGATCCATCTCATCAACTGTTTTTAAATGCAAGTTGATTCTATTTGTCTGTGTAAAGAAAGACCATAACCCAAATTCATATTAGTGCTTGTTCGATAAAATTTTGTTAAAATATTATCAATTTTTCAAACTTTAATTTTAACATATATTTTATGAAATCTACAACTTTTGTTGACTTTTCAACCACACATTACATTAACTTTTATTAAAATGTGTCGAAACTATTATCATTTTTTTGATCAAACAACCCTTTAATCTATTTGGTTTTAGTACATCGTACAAGACACTGATTGTTAATGCTTCAAGAAATTAAGGTTAGAATAGGTTAAGAATTGGTGTGAATTAAAATTAGATTTTTAGTAAATTTTGACAAAAAATTATAAAATGTGTGGTTAAAAAGTTGTACGACCAATAAAATATGTGAATAAGCCATTGTTTGATACACATTATTTCCGAAATTCATTGTTTTCTCTCTTCTTTTCAATCACACATTTTTCAATAAAATAATATTACATGTAAATCCAAAAATTTTCCTTATTTTTTAACCAAATATTCTCTATCAATCTACTATTCTAAAATGCATTCTTAAGAAATAATGTGTATCAAACAAGCTCTGACTTTGACATATATTAAAATCTAAATTTTAATTACTATCAAACAAGGGTAAGTAATTGGTTTGGCTATACATAATGGTTAGCTTCAAGGAATTTACTTTTACCTTAAGTTTTTGTTTGATCAATAGCAGTTAGAACACTAGAATAATTTCCTTTAATAGGTTAGTGTTATAGTTTATATTAAAATTAGAATCATAATTTTGTGATCTAAATTTGTTAAGGTTGTGTCACATCACTTAGTAATTATTAATAAAAACCAATTTGTGTTGCATATCTTAATAGATTGTCATTTTAAGATAGTTGGATCTCAAAGCTCAATATAGTTAAATAGAAATGATCTCCTATCAATGGGGAAGAGTTATCTTTCCATTGTTGATGTGAGCCTATAATTTTTGATAATTCAATAGTCAACATTGAATTGTTAAGAATTGTAAATTTGACCGCGCTAGCTGCTAATTTAATTTAATGGACTACGATATCATATCTAAAATTTGTGAGTCATCTTACTATGTTAATCTTATTAAGAAGTGTAGCTAAAACCTATATATCTTGGTTGTTGGTTTTATCTTTCCCGTCTTCATGCATATTCTCTTATCCTTTTAGGCAAAAGTCTTATTTGTCGAGAAGGTTTTCAATTTTGAATTGCATCCACTATTTTTTTTAGATAAGAGGGATAGGGAAATGTCATATATGAAAAGACTTGACCCGTGCACGGAACCTTATCGATTTTACTCCTTGAAACACAAAAGTTATATCGAAAATTAATTGCCTCATAACTTCTAGATAAAATATTTAACTGTGACTACTTTGGTCCCAAAAGAAAACCCAAAATAATTGTATAAAAATGTCAAAAAAATAAAAAAAATAATCAAGTGGAGCACCAATATTAAAATGGATGTCTAATCATCTTCAATTCTTGTCTACAGTTCCTACCACTCTGCAACCGGAAAGTATCGGTATCATTGTTATTGTCGAATCGCATTTTAATCTAGTATTCACATTACGACATCATGCCTACTTTGCCGGCCATATGCACCACCACTTTTTCTCTATGCAAAAATGAAGAATAATTTTCGCATAATCTCTAAATTTTCATATAATTTTGAGATGACGGGGTACATTATTGTACCAAAGCATACACGTTCTTCCGATCTAGTTCACATATTAAAGACGTTTGAAAAGAATAAAATAACTTTATCGAGTATATATTCTTGAGAAACTACCATCTTAAAGATTAGCTTCTCTTATCGATTTTAAATAGAAACAAAAAGAGAAAGGGACAGTTGGTGAATAAAGTATAGAAGATATGAGCTCGTGAATATAATTAATTAGTGGAACAATAAGAAATAATTAAATAAATTAATGCATGTTGGTGAATAAATTTTTTATCAGTAAAATACTTCACAGAATCCGAAAATGATAAATATATAATATTTCGTATACATGCAAGACTCGGGTTGAATATTAATTCATAAAAAATAAAAGGTCAAGACTCAACATGCAAATATTAGAAATTTAGAACTTAATCGTAGGAGACACATAAATATCAATTTGATTTTAATTATGTAATTTTATTAGTAATTTTTTCGGAATGATAAAATTTTGGCAATCTTTAAATTTCTTTTCCTTTTTTATACGGACAACTAGGTATTAAATATTTTCTTTGGAGTATCTTGTATGATATACTTGTCATATGTCAAAAGTAAATTGTCAATAAATTATTTAAATAGTTAATTACTTTATTGAATTTGCGAAGTAATAAAAGTTTGCCTTATTGGGAATTGAGATTAATTCCTTGATTCAACCCTAAGATTATCATTTAAATATATGATTCTACGAGTGGTTGATTGACCGGCAGAATGAGATTATCGCGAATTATAGTATCCCTGGAGTTGACTCCTTGAGCAAGGCTTTGTGCGATGTCCAACTAGGTGTCTTGCTCTCTTTTAAGGGAAGCTTTGAAATAGGACTCGAGAATGATACAAGCCTTCAGGTTCAAAATATCCATCAAATCCAGCATATGTGCCTGTGGTAGTCTTGAATTCCAATGAATAAATTATGAACCATTAAAATTTGAAGTAACCACTACATAAAAATATTACAATCATATAGAATTTCTCGCACTTTCAAACCCGAGTATCAAGTTTTACCACAACCACAATATTATACTCTTCATATTGACCACAAAGGGAAAAAAAAAAATTATTTTGGACGTGCACTTGTTTGACTACCGTTTATAAATTGTTTATAATCAATCAAATCATTTTTTATTTACATACTTCATGAAACTCATAAGTACTACTCACTTATTTATCACTAAATTCTATCTATTTATAATTTAAATCGTTTATAAACAACTCCATAACATATTTTATTATTCCTCTATGTTGTGTACTGGAGAAGGAAAATAGAACACTGTCAATTTAGAATGGAATTATACTGAAATTTGATCTATAATTTCCTCCAAATTTTGGCAAGAAGAATATGAAAATCTCCTAAACTCTCTAGCCAACTTTTCCTTTCCACCTATTTTAATAATCATCTTGGCGTATTTTGATTTCACTAAAAGGATAGGATAATTAAATAAAGAGTAACGTTATTTAGCACCTATTAGTATTAAATTATTAATTTAATTAGCATTACAAGATAAGATCAATTAAATTATGTAAAGTCAATTAAATTCCCGTTCAAGCATCAATGGTGCTAACTAATTTTTTTTTTTTTACAAAAAAAAAAATAAAAATGATGAGCATTGCTCATTTTCTTTCTTTCTCCATCCGACAAAGTGCTTGTTTTGTAGTGTTTATTAGCTGCAGATTTTATATAATGTTTGGATAATAATTAGTAAATTGTGGGTCCAACAAAATTCGTGGATAAAGAATACATTTGACCATCTTCGTCAAGGAGGAAAAAAAAAAAAAACCAAAACTTTTGACATCTCTTCTACCTCTCTAGATCACGATAATTAAAAAAATTGGTGAACTTTGACCATCACAATTCTAATGCAGAAAATTAAGATGTTGCACCATAAAAAGTATAATAACTTAGAATTAACAAATTCTAAGAATTTCAAATCAACTCCTACCAAAAAAATTTCCGAAAAAACTATGGTGCAACCCCCGTTACTTGGCTTTTTTGGGAGTTCATCAGCCATCGATACTTTTTTCCACCACACACCTAGCATCAACGCCTTCCTAATGCTCATACACAAACTTGCAAACCCGTCAATAATATAACATCCTCTATCATGACAATTAACGTCACTTCATGGAAAATGTAAATAAATTAATAAATTTCTCTAGCGACATCATCGTCGAGAGACACATTGCCAATATCCAACTTCAAGCAGTTAACTGAGCTTAATTTACCCTTTTGACATTTTTACTTGACGTAACCGAGTTGTTTACAGTTCCAACAATATACATTCTTTTTTTTTTTTTTTTGAGTTATTCTTCTTCCAATTACCATCTACAAGTAAAGTTTTCACATGAATATAAGCTCCACCAATCAACATTCTTTCTTTTGAAATCAATTTACAAAATCCTCTACAATTTTCTTCCCATACAATGAAATTGGTTTCATGTGCTCAGAGGAAGGCGAAAGAGAGAAGATTAGCTTTAGTGCTTTATCTTTGTCATCAATGTTAGCTTCAATAGACTCGACCCATTTGAAAAAAACAGTTCCACTACAATGACATTAAGTTTTGCAATTTTTTTTTTTTTTTATCAATGTGTGAGGTTACACATTTTTTTACCATTGATTTCAACGACACTTGAAATAGTTTATGGCACAAATTTTTACATCTGGTTCAATGTCAACATTAACGTGTACATGTAATGTACAAATAACATTTTCCTTGAAAAAATCATAAGGTCTCAGAATTTAGTACATTCATTCATTCAAGTACAATCGATTTGAAAGACTTTTTGTCCGATGCAACTTTTTGAATTTTTTCCCTTCAAAACTCCTTTGTTGCAGGTGTACATTTGTAAGGACATTTATAGCCATATAGACATATTGTGCTTGCAGTTTTCAAATCCTCATATCCCCATTCATCGTTGCTCATAATGGACATCCCAGAACCACTAACTTTTTATATATCATTGTCAACGATGATAATGGTTTTTTCGGAAAATAGGAGTCGGTTTTTCTTTCAAAATCACTTGCATTTCAAATTGAATCAAACTATCATTGACTTAAATCAAAATTGATTTACTCGTAAAAAATCTCTACTTCGTGTTTGACACTAGCAATATCCGTTGAGTGCTCCAATGCTCAAATATCACTGTTACAAATTGGGGCCCAACCTCTAATTTAGAGAAAAAATAATAAGATAGGAAAAATAAAATAGATGGTAAAAATTACGAATTTTTGAAGACCGTATATTCCACTAAATGAAAAATTATATAAAATCAATCATATCGTACATATTATTTAAACTTTATCACGCCCACAATATTCTACTAATTTATACAAATCACAAAAAGAACTAGATTTATTTAAAAAAAATATTAGACCTCATGTTTTCTTTCCGTCCCTTACTATAAAAGAAAAGGCACGTCAATTAATATTATTTATCATCATGGTGATTATTTAGACTTTATCACACCCATTATCCCCCGTATTTCTCTCTCTCTCTCTCTTCCTCTCTCTCTCTTTCATTAAAATTGATATGCTCAATCTCATTATTCTATATAAACTGTCATATTACCGATATTCAATCATCATAAAGATAATTAGCATTATTCACGTTTCCTTCAAATTTCAGCAGGAAGAATATAAGAATCTTGCCAACCTTTCCTTTCCACCTATTTAAATAATCACCTTAGCATATTTTGCTTCCATTAAAAAGAACAAACTAATTAAATAAAAGGAAACTATTATTCTGCAAAGATGCCCATACATTGCACGTTTTGAAGCAATTTTCCAACACATGTCTCACGAGAAGATGATGTGTTACGTATTTTAAATTAAATAAAAAAATATATAAATGCTGAACCAGGAATTAATTTTCTCTTTTATTATAAATATAAAAAAATAATTTTAAAATGTTCCAACAATATAACTAATTATAGATATACGAGTAGCTAATTCATAATTGTTTACGACCTTTTAACTTCTACAAATAACAATCTGACAGTAACAACCCTAAATCACAATTAATGAAACCAAAATTTCAAACTTATGACTAACTTGAAATTGAATAATTTTATATTTTATGAAAATTCGTATAATATATATTTTTCTAAAAGAAATTCTGAGTCTTTTCAAGACTCAAAAGTTTCCATAACTTCCAATCTTAATGCTTTTAGCTTTAAAAAACAAAAAAAAAAAATTAACAAAGACTAATGTTTGGTGACCATAGAGATGTCAAAATTGTGTACGGATTTTTAATGTGGATTATATTAATTAACTTCCTTCTCTCATCTTTCCTTTTCTTCTTTTTTCTTTCATTTCATCAATCTGTACACGATTATATATAAATAACATTACTCATCAATAATTGCCATAATGAAGAGGATTTTACTTCAAATATGACTCTCTGAAGTCTGAAAAAAAAAATTGTCGATAATTGTTTTTATCAACGAATTTTTTTCACAAATATCACCCGTTCATTTACCCTTTTTAGTGGTTGTTTCATCACTTTGTCTATTGATTCCGAAAATTTATGTTGCATCTAATACACATTCAATCTATTAGACTCAACAAGGTAACATTCTTTAATTTTATTTAATTATGTCTAATTTAAGTACCGAACATCTATCTTATAGTACATCATTCCCATTTTAACATAGCTGTAAGTGTAAGTCTCTTAAGATTAGCACTAAGACAATGCTTTTACTTAATCATTGAGCCAATATGTTATATGTGGTGACAATTATAAATTGGGAAACCATCTTCTGAGATGATAATCAGTAACATTGAATTTTACAGTCACTAGTGATATTCACCATTCTTCCATACGCCATAATTTTTTTTTAGTTTAAACCACTTATTCACTCGGTGGAGAGTCTTGACACAAACACATATTATATTATTAATAATGATAAAAACGGATTATGAAATTTAAGAAAGAGACATAAAGCCTTACCTTGCGTTGAAGAAAAGGAAAGCGAACGATAACGTCTGAAACTTCAGGTTTCTTTTTTTTTTTTTTCCTTTTTTTCTCCACATCGAAAAGTAAAGATTAGATAGTGTCCATTTGGCCATTTCTTGTTAATTATTTAAGCAAGTCACTTATTTAGCTAGTGATTGCTTATTATTCATCCACTTATTTCTTATGGTTCTAAGAGTGTTTCTTATTCCAATTTCCTTGACCACATAAAGCATTGCATGATTGAATCTTTTAGAATCATTTGCATGCCTTCAAAAAGCTTTGGTGGAAGATGTTGACCCCATTTTTTGTAATGTTTACGTGGGTCTACTCGTGTCCACACATCAAATTCCGACACGTTTTGACCGGAGGTTCTATATCAGATCCTACCCCTTCAGAATCAGAACCCTTCACTCTTCTTTGCCCCCTATATATATATATATATTCACTCTTCTTTGCCCCCCTGGTTTGTGTTTCATTGTCGGTAAATTCCCCAACCTAATGCATGATGAGCAAGTTGGTTTACAACATTTTTTATTATTTTCGCGCAATTAGTTTTCATATGTGGATACCATCTAGAAATCTGTACTTGGTGCTTAGAAATTTGAAATGAATCATTGTTCCACGAGAGCTGTATTCTGACAAATTTTGGAAATTTAAAAGAGAACTATAATAAAAATTGAAATGGTACTGACGTGCAATGAATCGAATTGCATTACATACAACATACAAAACAAATAACGTGCACGACTATTCCTTGGAATGGTTTCAACATGTAGTAGCTCTAATTATATCGCGCATCATTAAATCAAGCTTAGTTCGTGACTTGTGACTTCTTGAGTTCCTTTCTATAAATCAGTTTAAAAGGGAAGCCGTTCGTATAATTGTCATTTAAAAAAAGAGTACCACAGCAAATACCTATACGAAGATGACCCTAGGAGCAAACGGATGATTAAAAAGGCCTACTTTTAACACGCCCCTTAGGACGGAAAAGAATGGCGTCTATGGATGTGGGAGATATTTTACGACGCAAGACAAAAATATTCAAATACCGACAATATAATCAAAGATGATTGCATATAAACAAACAATCGTAAACAATTCCACCAAAGTGGAAGTAATGTAAACTCAATCAAATAAATATGGAATGAGCAGGAAACAAGACTTTAAGCATAAAGATTTGCATTCCCCTTTAATGAATTACAAGAGTTGTTTATTTATAGAGTTTAGGCCAACATGGTAACCGTTAGACCAAAACCATGTGGCCTCATCTCTCAAGCCGAAGCCTCACATCACTCCGTCTGTTATGCATTGAATTCATTGACAACGGGTTTCTCGCCCTATATCTTAGGCTGACAATCCACATTCATTAATATAAACGTTATATCAATCATTTTTAGAGATCGTATGCAAATCCCTTCAAAGACAACAAGTGCTTCAGCCTAAAAGAGTGCTTCGAATAGGGAGTGTTCTTGATAGGGCTTCGGAACAATGAGATCAGATTCTTCTTTGACTTTCTTATTTTGACCAATTGGATCTTTCTTCTATGGAAGGAGACTTCCTTGGGGAAAGACATGTCCGTTCATGTCTTCCAATCTATGTTCCAACCCAGGGTATTGGGTAAAGGGGACTCTAAGGGTTGGTATTCCTTGTGTCCGTGGTGGGCTCACTCCCCATTCATCATAGATATTTCTTTATCTATCAATGGATGGAAGAAAACGTGGTTCTGGGTGAGGGGTAGTGGCATACGCGTGAGGGAGACACGGTTCCTCACGTGACAGTGACCTCCTACTTGGAAGCTCGTTAGTGTTACACATTTAGTTTCCTTTTACTTGTAGTTAGTATGATTCTCACTGTTTCCTTCTTTCATAGGATTTGTTGATCGCTTCAATCTAACTCGAGCTAAGTTGGGTGTCACTGAGGACAGTTACCTTCGTCCCCTATCTTCAAGAGAGTTCGACCATTTGATCAACTCCAAGCGATTCTTCAAGGAGTTCTACTTAATAGCACGTAGAGTTAATTTCTTTAATATAGGTTATCATTACTGTTGTTCGTTGATTTGTACTGACCCTTTATTGCTTTCGCGAAAAACTTTGAGAAGATGAGGCATCCTATCCCTAACATGACTTCCATTCTTGTTGCCATCAGGAGAAAATGGGTTCAAGCCCTCATCTGTTACAGTAAAACATGTGGGGAACCAGGTGGAAAAGATAAATAAAGAGGTTATTGGTCTCGAAGGAAAAGAGTGGCCTTCTATGAAGGTCAAAGGGAAAAATAAAATGGAAGAGGTCCATAAGAAAAAAAATACACATTCTCCTCTACCGAAGAAGGAGAGTCATTGGTGAGCCCACCACCTCACTTCGAAGTCCCAGTAGGGAAAAATTTGATGGCGGCCTCTATTGTTGCGGCTAAAGGGGCCGAAGAGGCCAACTTATGTGGATCCTCTAATAAAAGAATCGCTAAAAGGGTGAGGACCTCAAGCGACTCGACCACTTTCTTGGATGCAACTCCTAGGACCAAGTTCTCCCTTCCTAAGAGGAGTGACGAGCTAGCTCCGAAGGCTCTGTCCATGCTTCTTCCAAAGATTTAGATTGCAACTATCACATTCCATAAGTACGGATGGATAAGTGACAGACCTTCGTTGAGACCAGTGACTCGGTGGACATGTTCACCACCATGGTAAGTCAGGCAGGGAGAGCTTTTGGAGTCGCTATAGAGGCTAAAACCCTTTATAAAAACTTTCAAAAGAAAAATAAGGAGTTTGCTAATTAGACCTCCTAGGCAGAGGAAGCAGCTAATAAGGCCAAAGCCGATGATGAAGTCATTAAGAAACAGAAGGTTGAAAAGTCTATGGAACTTGTCTCTACCTTAGAAGAGATTGAAAACTTGAAGAAATAAGTCCACTTGTCCTAAAGTGAAGTGATTTCCATGACCAAGCGAGTGGAGACTTCTGACGCCACCAGAAGTTGGCCGCTGAGGCCTTGGAGAGGTCAAATAAAGATAACGTTGTAATGAAGCAGTTGGTGAGGGAGCTCAACTCCAAGATTACTGGCCTTACTAAGAAGGTGAATTGTGCAAGGGATGAAACCCAATCAGCTAGCAAAGATGTTGTAAAGCAGTATATAGCCATATTCCACCTGACAGAAAAGTATTTGAGCTTCGCCAGATACTAAAAAGGGTATGCTTACACTGATATGGTATAATGGATTGAGGTGCACTCCTCATACAATACTGCTAAGCTAAAGTTAGAATTCTTAGGAGAGAGAGAGAAAGAAGAGCATCAAACTCTTGCAAAAGGTAGCCACGTAATAGAGATTAAAGATAAAGCTAGCAAGGAACAAGAAACCACTGAAGCTGTGGCTCTTAATGCTATCGTTCCCTTTACTGGCATCAATCTCCCTTCCCCAGCTGCTTAGCTTTAGGATTTTGTAATTCTTTTTTCTTTGTAAATGGCTTCTAGCCCCCAATTGTAATGACTTTTAATGAATGAAATATATTTTTTCCTTTGTCATACTTGCGTTAATTTTTTTGAGTATTTTCCTGAATTTTGTATACGTTATTGCTTTGTCATACTTTAGCATTTGTTTAAGGCTTACTCTATTCGAAATTTGTACAAGTGTTGGTAGTTCGCACGATTTTTTATTTATTATTTCCTTAGCATAGGGTTGAGTGGTTTATCCATGTTGAGACTTCCTCAATGAATTTTGTCATTGGGGGCATGTGCTATCCACTTCGACGAATAAGGAGGTGGTCCCTTTTGTGATCCAATTCTTCGTCGAATTGCCTAGGCTTTTCTGCATGGTGGATGGTTCATCCATGCAGAGGCTTCTTCTATAACTTTTGTCAATGGAAGGCATTGTTATCCGCTTTGACAAATTTGGAGGTGGTCCTCTTCGGGATTCAGGTCGAACATCTTCTTTGATGCGGTAGGGACCCTTCCAGTTGGGACCAAATGTGTCCACCCCTAGTTCTTTAGAGGATAGGAATACCCTTCATAATACTACTTCGTTCAAACGAAATGACTTTTTCTTAACCTTAGAATTATAGTACCTAGCCATCTTTCATTGGTAGGTAGCCAATCTTACTTAAGATTCATTCCCCGTTTCATTAAGCAAATCAAGTTCACACCTTCTCAACTCGTCATTAGATATTTCGTTAGACTGTATGCGACGAGGAGAGGGTAGACCCACTTCAACTAGGCTCATGGCCTCTACTCCATAAGTCATAAAAAAAGGAGTTTCTCATGTAGCTATCCCACTAGTAGTTCGAATGGCCCATAAGATTTGAGATAGCTCATCTATCCAAGCCCATTTAGAAGATCCAACCTTCTCTTGAGCGTGTATTTGATGATTTTATTAACAACTTTCACCTACCCGTTAGCTTGAGGATGATAAAAGGGTGGAGAAGTGCTTATTGATCCCTAATTCTTCACATAAGTCCATGACCTTCTTATTAACAACTGATGCCCATTATCTGAGACAATTGAATGGGGAATTCTGAATCGGTATATAATATTCTTCTACAAAAACTTGGAAGTGTTGACTTCTGTGATTTTGGTCAAAGGTTCAACTTCAACCCATTTTGTAAAATAATCAATAGTAACAATGCAACGCTGGCGTTGCCCCTTCCTTTAGGTAGGGGTCCTATAAGATCAATTTTTCCACTTGACAAATAGCTAAGGACTAGAGACAATACTTAACTCTTGGGAATGCTATCTTTAAATTGTTGTAAAGCGCTGACATTTGTTACATATTCTCACAAAATGATGTGCATCCTTTTTGAATGTAGCCAATAATATCTCCACCTGAACACCTTTTGTACCAGTGAATATTGATGAGTGTGTTTTTACACACTTATTTAATACCTAAATATGTTTATTATTGATGAAAAGTGCTGACATCGACTTACAATCGAGTAATTTTGACTTTTGTAGGTCATAAACCTAAATGGAAAGAGAATAAGGCAAAAAAAAAAAAAGAGAAAAACGATAAAAAAAAAAGTACAAAAAATCTAGTCGAGGACCAAAGTACACAAGTTAGAAAATTGGAGGACTTTGGATGAAAATTAGTAAGGGTATGATTGAATGAAAGCCAAAATTTGAGAATGATATTGTACAAGATCAAAATTGAGGGGCCTGATGTGCAATTATATAGATGACTAAGTTGGACAAAAGAAAGGAAGAAAGCCCTCGTGCATGCAGGCTTAGTATGGTGTGCGCGCAAAAATGCTATTTGATTTCCCGCGCCAATAACACCTACGCGCGAGGGGGCTTTTCAGTTAGGCAATTTTACCTATTTCTCGTAAATTTCAGTACTTCTTCTGCAATTTCACCTAAGGCCATTTTTGGCCATTTAAATACTATTTTTTGGTCACTTTTAGGGCAACACGAACACAAAAGGGAGAGAAAAATCAAGAAAAAGTTGAAGGATCCCGGAGAAAAATAAGACTAAGCCACTCTTCTCTTCAAGAATCATACCAAGGTAAGGGCTCTACATTTTAACTTGTATTTTTATCCATTATGTTCTCCAACTTGTAATGCATTGCTCTTACCCTTTTTATCATTTATATAAAATGAGTTAGTTCTTTATGTTGTGATTTATGGCTTTAATTAATTTCAATATTTGCTTTTAATGTTAAAATGCTTATTTCCATGTGTATTTTCTATTGTATTTATTGCATTTTCATTTATGTGGTCAATGAATGATTATGTTTTGTGATTTGTATATCGTTCGAGAAAAGATTATGCATTTTAGACCAAATAGTAGAAACCCTAGATTAGTATTGGGGATGGAGACATATCTCTAACCCTAGGTAACCCAAATTATTAATTTGTCAATTAGCTTGTATAAAAATTAACTAGACGAAGGTTAAGCGAAACTATGAATCCCAACCACGTTTCCCTCCTAAATTCCCAATTTTTTATGTTTTCTTAGTTTGTAGAGTTTTAGTTTATTTTTTTTCTTATTTTCAAATCATAATTTTAATTGTGTGTTTCTTTTTATTATGAGAATTCAAGTAATTGAAGTTGTAAAATCGAAAGTAAACATTCCTCGAGGGATCTACAACTCGAACTCCAAACGTCCACTTATTACTTGAGCGCGACTCGTGCACTTGCAGTTTGCACTTTCTTAGCAGACAACCATCCTCCTGTGTGATTGCCACATACCCTCTTATGAATTTCTTAAAGGATGTAGGTAGCACATATATCGGAGTAAGGGTAAGGAGAAACCTCATTTGTATAACACATCATCATGGAAAACAAAATGTGTAGCTCATTTCTTGACCTTTTGCACCAACGCTTGATCTTTGAGAAACACTATGATTGGCTGCATCCATGGGGTGTATCTTCAACCCATATCACATCTTCACCTTTAGAGGTAGAGGGTCTAAAAAGGTGTTCTATAGGCACAACAGTGAGTAGTTCGGAATTTTTGCTACTTGTTAGTTTTGAAAGAGCGTCGACATGAGCATTTTCTATGCATGGGATCTGTGCCAACTCAAAATTTTCAAAAGTTGGAATGATTTCCATGACCAACTCCAGATATGCAGCCATGCTCTTATCCCTTATTAAGAAATTGCCATTAACCTGGTTCACCACCAATTGAGAATTGCTGTTGATAACTAGCATCTTCACTTGCATTTTCGGGGCCAACCTGAGGCTAGCTAGAAGGTTCTCGTACTCTGTCACATTGTTGGTAGCCTTGAAACTGAACCTCATAGCACAATTGAGCTTATGTCTCTCTGGGTTGACCAAGACCATTCTTGTCCTAGATCTAGCGTCTCATAAAAAGCCATCAACAAATTGGTTCCACGTAGGAGGTTCGACAAGTTCTATTTTCTCTTCTATTTCTGGAATATGGGTGAACTCAGCCACAAAATCTGCCAAGGCTTGCCCTTTTAGCAATTGCCTTTATCTTGAATATAATGTCAAACTCGCTGAGTTCCACAGCCCATTTCATAATTCTTCCTGAAGCGTCAAGCTTCTATAGCACTTACTTGAGTGAAAAGTTGGTTAGCACTTGTATGGTATGAGCCTAAAAATATAGCCTCAACTTCCGAGAAGCAGTTACAAAAGAGAGACAGGTTCATCATGTCTGGATAGTGGGTCTCATCTACGAGAAGTGCTTTGCAAACATAATAAACAAGCTGTTGGTGACCATCTTCCTCCCTTATAAGCACCGAACTGATAGCGTCAGAGGTTACTGCCAAGTACAATTGCAGGAGTTCTTCAGCTTTGGGCTTGGAGAGGAGGGGAGCTTGTCCCAAGTGCTTCTTCAGCTCTTGTAAGGCTACTTCGCATTCCTTCATCCACTGTAATTTATTTCCTCATTTTAAAACCTTGAAGAAAGGAAGACACTTATCTGTTGCTTTCGAGACGAAGCGACTAAGGCTGCTATGTATCTAGTGAGGCTCTGTACCTCTTTAGTCTTCTAACGCGACCTCATTTCAACAGAGCCTTAATATTTTTTGGATTAGCTTTTATGCCTCATTATTAACCATGTAGCCCAAAACTTTCCCTGAGGCAACTTCGAATGCGCTTTGAGGAGGTTAAGTCTCATCATATACCTTTGCAGTATTCGAAAGGCTTCAT
This sequence comes from Fraxinus cuspidata, assembly GCA_903798385.1. Classification (NCBI taxonomy): domain Eukaryota; kingdom Viridiplantae; phylum Streptophyta; class Magnoliopsida; order Lamiales; family Oleaceae; genus Fraxinus; species Fraxinus cuspidata. The sequence continues at coordinate 32,388 of CAIGRP010047459.1, forward strand.
CGAGATACTTCACATGATCCTTTACTTTCAAACTTTTCACCAGCATATCATCCACATATACTTCCACTATCTTTCTAATGAGGTCTGCGAAGATCTTGTTAACAAGTCTTTGATAAGTGGCCCCGACGTTTTTCAACCCAAAGGGCATTACCTTATAAAAATAAAGACTTATGTCAGTTATGAAGGACGTATGCTCTTCATCCACTGGATACATTGAGATCTAATTATAACCTGAATAAGCGTCCATGAAACTCAATAGTTCGTGTCCAGCAATAGAATCAACGAGTTGATCTATTCGTGGAAGTGGAAAACTGTTATTGGGACAAACTTGATTAAGATTGGAAAAATCTATGTATACCCTCCACTTACCTTTGTATTTCTTAACAAAGACAGGGTTTCACATCCACCTTGGATAAGCTGATTCTCGAATAAAACGATTTTCAATCAACTTCTTTACCTCATCCTTCAAGGTCTCATACCTTTCTAAGTTGAGGGCCTTTTTTTTGTCAGTGAGGAGTAGCTTTAGGATCAACTTCAAGTGGTGACAACTAACCATTGGGTCAATGCCAACCATGTTATCATGTTCCCATGGAATAAGAAACATTTCAGCTTTTTCTTAGCTTTCATTGGCAGATCTTTTCTAACTGCAAGGATTTGGATGGGTCCTGGGGATCAACTGTAAAGCTCTCTCAGTTCTTCCACCGAGATATTTGAAGTTTGCAATCAATGATGCGAGGATCCAATTCATCAAATTTAGCCACTTCTTCAGCAGCTCTCATTTCTTCAAGGGTTGATTACACTTCAAAGACAGCCTCTTCTTCAGAGATGTCTATCATTTTGACGTCTTCTCCTTATTCAGGGTTTTGCCCTTGTTCAGGGACATCGTTCATGTCAACATCTATCAAAATTACATTGATATCTCTTGGTTCGGCCTTCCTGAGGAAGTTCAAATAGTACTTCCTTGCATTCATTTGATCGCCTCTGACTGTGGCAATGTCGTTTTCCGTTGGGAACTTCATACACAAGGGGTGAATGGACGTAACAGCTTATAGTTCCTTCAATGCTGGTCTTCCCAGCACCCCATGGTAGGCAGAGCGGTTGTCCACTACCAAGAACTCCATAAAATGTTTAGTAAATGGAGTCATCCCCATTCCCACTACTATAGTAATTTTTCTTTTTGGGATCATGCTATTACAAGTAAAGTCGTACGAAGGGGAGCTCATAGGAATTAACTCATGGTCTACTTCCATCTTGTCAAAGGTTGCTCCAAATATGATGTTGACCAAACTTCCATTATCCACCAACATTTTCTTGAGGCCATTTCGTGCTACAACGGCCCTTACTAATAGGGAGTCGTAATGTGGATAATGCAAGCCAATCGTATCATCTTGTACAAAAGTAATGGGTTGAACCATTCTCCTAGCTGATAGTCGGCTGTTGTTGACTATGAAACTCACCATTGGGAAATCCCTGGCTTTCCTTGCATAATTTATTTGTGCATTTCGAGTCTCCCCTCCAACATATGGACCTCTAAAGATTGCGTCAATCTCTCGAATAGGCTCGTGGCCAACATTAGCTGAAAGGCTCTTCATTTGCCTTTGGCCTTTCCTAGGCCTCTCCCTGTCATTTTCTCATCTTCCTAAAGCGTCATCCCGAACTGGACGCTTGTCCTCGACCCTCTTGGGTTGTCTATCTTGTCTCATATATGCATCTCATCGTAGGTGCTTGTTTCTTCTTTGATTATTTGGTTGTGGATGCAAGGCAATGTCCCTAGGTTCAGCTGTATTATGGTTGTAGGAGTGATCGTAGGTATAGTACAAAGGTGTCTCATCCATATTTCTAGGTTCGGAACTTTGCCCATACCCCTTCCCCTTTAGGAAAAATGTTGATTAGACCTTCCTTGATGTGCTTCAAGAATGGGGCTAACTTCCTCGTAAACCAAGGCCATACTGCATTAAGTGTTGCTGCAGCCAGTTGTTGCCGTAGGTTGAGGGTGGTTGACTATCAGATCTAGTATTCCATCAAGTGGAAGGTGGGATCTCTTCCTCGTTGCCTTTAGGAATGTGGGAGTCCCCTGTTAGCCCTATTGTGATGATCTTTCAATTTTTCATTGATGATCTCACGCATTATCATCTCTAGTAGGGCATCATAACTGGTAGGATCTTTGTTTTATATATCCTTCCAAAAGAGAGAATTCAAAACCAACCCTCCTTTTAGAGCTGATAGGGATCGATAATTTGCACACAATAGGTCATTTCATTAGTGAAACGAGACAAAAACATATAAGTGGCTTTTCCTATTGTTGCATCATGTCTTGGAGGCATTGTATCAACCCTTCGCCTTCATTGCTCGTTGCTAAGCTTTTAAAGATAGCTTTCTTGAAATTTGGAAACTTCTGATACTTCCTTTCGGAAGCCTAGTATACTTTAGCTGCCCCGCTCAAGATTAAATGGAAAGCTCTACACTTTATAGTAGGGTTGGAACCCCTTAAGCTCATGTGAGTTTTAAAGCTGTTGAGATGCTTAGCAGGATCACCTCTTCCATCATACTTTGGAATCTTTGAAAGCACAAAGTGTCTTGGGATAGGAGCATCCCCAATCCCCTAGGAGTATAGCAAATTGTCATCATCGTCCTCGAGGTCACAAGAATTTTGTGTTTTATTAGAGTCTTCATCTTCCATGACCTGCAGTTCTCGAAGTGGTTGGGACAACCTTGCTTGATTTCTAGCTTGTTGCACCCTCCTCTAACTCTTATTCCTAGGTGGAGGATTTTAGGGTAGGTTGCCATGGCTATGATCATTTTTCTTTCCGTGTCGAGGTAGACCCTGTTGCCTATTTCTAAGTAGAAGAGAAGGTTGAACCTACCCATTTCTAGGCCCTCCTGGGCTTAGCCTATCAAAGACACTTATAGATCTCTAAGTCATAACCTCTGGTTCATAATTTGGACAAAAGTTGAATGGACCTCATTGGGTCAGTTAGTGGCATAGTTGGTAGATGTATCAATCCCAACTTTCCTTTCCCAATGAGCTTCATCCCTCATGTAGTGTTGATAGTCAACCATTTATCTTTGGACGTCCTCTTCGCCATGTTAGTAGTTTCCTTGCGAGGGGTCGTGAAAGAAGGCATTTCATTGAGTTGCGTATGGGGGACTGGATATCCTCTCTGGCTCTGCATATTCCTTAGCATCTCATGCATGGCAATATTTTGTTAGGTTATATCTTTCATGTTTGCGGCCATGTTGGCCACCTCCTTGTTGAGTCTAGCAGGGATTCTAAACTCACCTCTTGATCCACCTCGCCCATGTTGCTGGTGAAATCGATGGCGAGTTGCTGGAGTGCATGTTTAGGTTCCTCTTCTTCATGGTGCTCCCTAACTCTCTGAAGCGGTAACTCTTCATTGTCAGAACTCATGGTGGTGTTTTCTCCAATAACTTGGATCTTGACGCTAAATGACATTTGTTTCTTCAAGGAATAGACTGGACTCCAGAAAACGATCCCTTTTGGAATATTTGGTGGTTCTTTCTTCAAGAATACATCATTTTCTTCAAAGGCAAGAAATTTCCCAAGGAACGTATCTTCCTACCAGCTCTCTCCACAGGATTTTTGTGGTCTGAATGTGCGATTTTTCACAGACTGCGCCAATCTATTGACCTTTTTTTTGTAATGGTCACGTGGACAACAGATGTCGGGTCCGCTCGCGTTCACACATCAAATTCTGACATACTTTGACTGGAGATTCGAACGGAAAAGGAAAACGTCTATAGACGTGGGATATGCTTTGTGATACGAGACAAAAAATCAAAGATAATCATATAAACAAACAATCGTAAACAACTCCACCAAAGTGGAAGTAATCTAAACTCAAGCAAATAAATATGGAATGAGAAAGAGGGAAGATTGAGTGTGGTTTTAAGCAAAAAGATTTACATTTTCATTTAGTGAATTACAAGAGTTGATTATTTATAGAGTTCAAAACGACGCGACAGCCGTTGGATGAGAACCAAGTGGCCTCACCTCCCAGGCCAAAATCTCACATCACTATGTCTTCTATGCATTTAATTGATTGACATTAACCACCCTACATTTTAAATTGACAACCCTGACATTCATTAATATAAATGTTAGATCAATTATTTCTAAAGATCGTTTGCAAATCCTTCAAAGATAGCAAGTGTTTCAGTCTAAAAGAGAGCTTCGAACATGGAGGGTGCTTGATAGGGCCTCGGTAATACAAGAGCTTCGTCACAATGAGATCAGCTTCTTCTTTTGACTTTTTTTTATTTTGACCAATTGGGTCTTCATTGACTTTGTCATAGCTGACTCAATGTCTTCACATGAACTGCAGTGTGACTTCCACTAGGAGCCTCAGTGGCGAGGAGTGATCGAAGATTCATTTTCCTTACTTCACATGGGATCTTGAGATATCAAAAATATGAAACTTAGAAATAAATGTTACGAAGAGAATTGTTATTATTTTTGATATAGTACAATACATGTTTATATTACGTTTGATAGGTTAAACGGATTATTGAAGAAATTGAATGAAATCTATGGGAATTTTTCTAATATATCACTTAAAACAGGTTCTTGTAGTTTCAATTTTGGAGAACCCTTCATTAATAAGAAATTAACAAGCTTTTTGTGAGTGTAAAAGAAGAAAATGGAGTTGCTTTTTCCATCAAAGAGACACTTTTAGACACAACAATATGAAAATTAGTCATACCTTTTCAGACTATAAAATGTTTGTATTGCTTGACCAGGACATCTTTAAACTTCAATTGTCATAATCCCAACAAAAAGGTGCCTTCATTTTTTAAAGTTTTTAGCTTTTCTGAGAATTGATGGACACTCTTGATTCAGTATTTAATTGTATGATTATGTACTGTCTTTGGACATTTGGTGACATGTTAGGCACGATGGATGGATTGAGTATTGTAGTTAATCAATTTTATCTATCTAATATGGTTCGACTTATTAAATATATATAAATTGGTTATACGTGGATTAAATCACATTAGACGTGATTAAGAGGAAAAAGTTAAAATTTTGTTGATTTAGCCTCAATCTGGGAAGAATTGATAAACGGTTTAATATATAAATAGATAGAAATAAGTGGTGTATAAATCGATAATAATTGTGAGTCCATTAACATATGTTGTTAAAAGTAAAGTTGACCATCTGTTAATAATTTACAAATTTTATCAAAAATGAAGTTTCACCATGTAATATATTTTTTTTTTCAAACTGATGTTTACATTGAGCAGTGTCATCTAGTATGCAAACACTACATGTTTAATGTACGAGGCTAAATTGGACAAATTTAAAATATTTTTGTTTTCAGTATTGTTCAAATCAACATATCGAATATGCATGAACATCTATAAAGAAATATGTCATGATTAAGAAATTCTCATAGTATATAGGTATCAAGGACCCTTAATTTGTCTGGGAATAAGCAGCTAAAAAAGAAAAGAAAAGAAAAGTTGCTGACTAGGGTAACTTTACTAAAAGTATTTGGATATCATCTTATTTGATGAGCTTAATTAATTTCCAATTTATGTGAAAATAAGTAAAATATATTTTAAAACTTGGATTTGACCAAAGGAAGTGTTTATTTCTTTATCATAACAATACAATGAATTCCTACTAATTAAATATTAACTTTTTGCTTAATCCTATCCAGCATTATCAAATTGAGAATATGAAACAAGATATAGTGTTTCTATAAAAGTAATGCTAAACAGCACTACCAGTATAGGAAAGTTGAGTGCATGGCCACAACCAAGATTGCACAGCTTTATAATTTTTGGAAGTATTGACATAAATATTTTGGAGAATAAAATGGGAAGGTGAAATGTGTGTATATAAATCATCAATGAAGCAATTGCATGCATGTTACAAAACAAGATTCATATCAATTGGTTGTCTGAATTATTGGATAAAAAGCAAGAAAAGAGTGGAAATTACAAATGAATGGCAAAAGGCAAAGTGGAATACACATATTTCACCACCACCTTATTTAGCATTGAATGATGAAATAAATTAATTTAAGTTTCTTGGAATGAAATGATTAGGTCTTGTTTAGATCCACTTTTCATCAATTATATCTCATTCTACCAATTAAAACATAAAAGTGGGGATTTATCTATGATTTGAAGAGATTCAGATGATTACTTAATTTGTCTAATCTCAAACACCCCCTAAGATTCTGTTTCTTTCTTGAATATTGGATGAAGGGTTTGTTCAAATATTTAATAGTCAGTGCACCATAGATAGATATTATGACCAATAATATGTTCTTATTGGGCTACGGGCAGATCGGAGATGAATTTGATCCAATATTAAATAAGCCAAGTTAGAGAAGAGAGATGGGCCGGATGTCAACTTTATGAAATCTACGCCAATTTGCTCATGTCAACTTGGTATAGAATTACACGAGTCAAGTTTGAACACTAATCTTCAAGTTTCCGAGGAATTCATTTTCTACCTTGAATGTTTGATACGAAAGTGGAAATAGAGTTCGAATTCCAATGTACAACCACTTTAACATTGTGTTTTGCCAATTCCATGGAAAATACATTCCTATGGAGTATTTGGATTTATATTTTCCAACTTACATAGAATTGAAAAATCTTTACACATTTGTCAATCAAATGGACCTTAATAGTTTGCAGAATGACTATTGGCGAGCTTTATGGATTAGGGTTTCAAATTAGTGCTCTATCGTAGATTTGAGAAAATTGATGGGGTTTTGGTTTATTAGATAATGGTGTAAGAGATTATGATAACTTTGGTTAGAACAGAACGTGAGACATTTTTTCCAATGTCGTAGACGATTATTGGGGTGTACTAATTTGGGGTGAATTTTTAGCAATTTGGGTGGATTCTAATTTTGGAGTAAGTCGGATAGCGTGTTAAGTGAGACAAATCTAGTCGCTTGGCTCGTCCACCATGAGCTCGCTGCTTGGTGGGGCTCGCGAGTCACTCACGGCTCTTTTTCAAATTCGAATTGAAAATTGCACTACCGTTCCATATAATGAAGACATAAACAAACTGTATTTCATTAAAATAACTAACTAATGGTAATGATTATGTAAACATTAAAATTATATTTCGTTAAAAGCAGTATTAAGACGTAAAAACCTTCCTCCTTTATCCGACTTGCGAGTCTGCGATCGACTACAATATGTAGGTAGAGTTAAAATTGCACACGAATAAATATTTCGGGTAAAAAAACTTTAAAATAAGAAAATGAAATAATATAATATAATAACTGTATATACTTATAATTCTACATTAGGTAATCTGCAATTGCATATCTGAAAATATGTTGAAAGGCTATTGACACATCTAAACATGTGCCTCCATCTGAGTTATAATATTTTCTAAGTCATGTGATGCGTCTCGATCTAATATATAGTCTTCTATTTTAGACCTTACTATAAGTATTATTGATAAAGTCTGGTGGTGTTGTAATAAGGATTCAATATGTCCTTCATTTGCATAGTGAAATTTAGGGATTGAAGTTATAATCGAAATTGAACCTCCCAAAATTGGAACCACCGGTTCCAAAAAATTACATGGAATCGAATGGTTTCATTTTCTAACTAAGTTTAATTGGTGATACATATTTTTGAAATACTCAAATCGAATCACCATACACGCACTAAGAACGAACATTATAACCAATCAAACCGAATCGAATAGTTCCATTTACATATATTCGTTTTAATTGATAGTTTCGACTCCTAAAATATATAGACCAAACTACCCGATTCATTAAGCATTGCTTTGAGTTCCGTTTTGCTAAAAGAATCTCATTTTCCATGTTAAATATGTTAATCCACGAATGAATTGACTTTTCCACACCCCAATGTGCAGGTTTTGTTCCTTATTTCCATTTTACCCCTGCTATAACAATTGGAAAAATCAATTGGGAATCAATTTTTTTTTGGTAGAAATGATGTTGTGTTTGCCAATGAAAGGGCAAAATTGGAAATCAACTTTTTTAACGGGTGGATATATATATTATTTAGATTCTTACTTAAAAATAAATAAATACACTATTCAAATATCTAAAAATTATATTTAAAACCAATCAAGAGCTAAATGCCAAATACATGCATAATTTTTATAAATAAGTAATGACGTAAAAATTGAACCTGAGATGTTTGCTTATTCAAGTACGATATTAAACTTCTTATTTAAAAGTTTAAATTGTTTGAAATGAGACAAATCTATTTATTTAAATTATTGTCTTTAACTACGTCCATTGCCGATCAAATTTAGTTTTCGTGAGTAAAATTTAGATCTTTCATCAATTTTTATATCATGTTAAACCACCTTAATCATTTAGACGAAGTGATTGAAGAGGCTATTCTTTCCAATCTTCCCCTACACATAAATAACTAAATAAATAAAAAATAGAAACATACGTGCATGCAATAAATAATCTCAATAACAATATTGATGATAAATTTCTTAAGCTCAATATACATAACTCTAAATAAACAAATCACAAGAACCAGACAGATATGTATGTTCTTAAATGGTTAATTAATTGATCAGACTCTAACAAAGAAAATACTCAGTTCAGGCCCACTATTACCATCTGGATTCATCATGTAATACGTCTCTGAATCCTTCGATCCAGTCACTCGTTCAAAATAAGCTCTCATATATGTCAGTTCCCCTTCCGGTGTGCCTGCGGCATCGCCGGGAAGAACTCCGGCGCCCATTGACACTGCATGCAGGATCTGAATAACCTTCAAATCATCATCTGTTACCTCTCTTTTTACTGCATATCCAGCTTTTCTTCCATTGCAGTACATAGTCCAGATGGGTTCGTCCAGCAGCTTGATTTTCTCAGAAGGGTGTTTTTCGCATTCGAGTGCAATTCGAACAAGTCCCAATCCCATATCTTGAAGGAGTTTTCCAGTTTGAATGGAGAGTTCAAGGACAAGAACTGGAAGGCACCTGGGATTTTCTTGAATTGCTATGTTTATACGAGATTTTCGGTGCCCGAATAGGGTTCCGGTCATCTGTTTTCCGCCGTGAATATGGCCATCTTGGATCGGAACAGGCATCTTGCATGGAGGATTGATGACGGGAAATGACCGGAAAACTGATCGGACACGCTGGAAAAGTTTAGTGGACCTGGAGGGGTTCTTTCTACGGGATGGTTCTTGGAGAGAGACTTGAGGCTTGGGAGGTGAATTGTCAGCTGGCGCCACCACATTCGGGGCCGGCGGAGGCGGTGGCCGCCGCTTGGGAGTGGGCATTTTGTGCCTGGGCGTTGGCATTTTGGTATAGATGAACGGAAAAACGTGCAGGCTATTGTGTTTATATGAAGAGCAAATAGTGGGAAGCACGTTTTTTGTTGATTACTTCAGAGTGGTTTACTACTATGCGATGATTGACTTAAAACTTATAATTAATTATAATCACTTAAGCCAAAAAGAGTAATTAATTAACTATAATTTGTTATTTTTGTTTGTTGGTTCTCTTGAATTTAGGCTTAAATCTCTGCTTTAGTTATCAAGGCAATTCTGTTGTTAGTTATATTGGTAATTATATAAAACATTGTAAATTGAAAATTTTGAAAAATACTATTGTTGTAACTAGCTATGACTCCTATGATTTTCTAACACAACGTATAGTTTAGAAATCTTTCTCGTTGTCCAAGCCAAACGCTGCCTCATCGTCCCCTAACTTACAAAATTGATTGTTTGGCACAATTCTTTTCCAAATCATTTTTATTTATATAGTTTTCAAAAAAAATTAGGCAACCACACATTCTATCAACTTTTATCAATATCTACTAAAAATCTGAGTTTTATTTAGACAGAACATGGGCTGAATTTCTTACACGATTTTTGTAATTTTAAAACTTTCAAGCTGTAATTATCCTATGATTGGAAGGTAAATACTACTAACAAAACTTTCATTTTTCTTCTCACAATCGTCGAACCTAGTTGACTCAACTCTTTCCTTTGACCTGGATCTCTTACTAAATTTCTTTATTCGTATGTACTATCACTTAAATAAACCATCCAACTTTTTCCGAATTCTCATCATAGGCGTTGGCTCAAACTTACAATATGCTTAAAAGGACCTTCAAATTAATATTTTGACTCTTTTATTTTATGCCATGTCCAATATTAATTACAATTCTATATTATAAAGTAACATGATGAATCACTTTTAAATTAAAATGCTAGTTAAGTTCAATTATTAAAAACAAATATATCACTTCTTCAATAAAAAGTCACACTTAGAACCTTTGTTCCATTTGAAATGTCTTATTTTTATTCATAAACCATTCTGGTCAACCAAAATGGTCAACCCCACGTTTGCCGGCTTAGTTCGAATCGACTATTTGGTAGTGTCTTAAATTTATTTCTTTCGATTATTAACAGTCTGCTGGGATTGCCTCTACAAGAACAATGTTCATTGTATGGTATTCTTCGTCACCACAGCTACTTCTTTGCCAAAATCAAATAAAATACTTGATATCTGAAATTCTAAATAAAATTGACCCAGATTTTTCGTAGTCGCCAAATAAATAAAAATTTATTTATTTATACAACTAGTTTATACAATTAGTTTGACAACTAGTGAGTTGTCAATAGTCATGTCGTCGATTTAAAAAACTGTTTTTAAAATGGATAGATTTAATGTCTATCAAGTATGAAGTTGTAAAAAAATTTGTACAAGTTCCATGATTTAATGGATAAACACCCATATCCGTGATGACAGAGAGAAATTTTCTGACAGAAAAATAACATAACATATATTCACGGATTCCGATTTATGATGCTAGATGAGTTTCATAAAACACAACTCGATATGCAGAAACATCAGAATCTTGAGAAAACTCATAACATCCAAGATGAGACTCTTGATTCAAATCAATGCAAGATGGAAGCACTAGTCACCATCAACCATTTTGGCCGGAATAAGACAGCCCATGATCAAATATCGGGACTTCTGCATCACCATCAGGAACGGCGCCATGAGAGGAAATATAGAAACATGGATCGTGATTGTAAAAACTGCATTTCACTTCATCCTCCGTTTCAGTAGGAACGGGGTTGCCATTATTGATGTTGTGGAACAGGAGATTAGCAACAGTTCTATCAATTGCATTTGTTGACTCTTCTGCATCAGTATCATCCAACCTGGATGTAAAGAAAGATACATCTATTAATTAAACTAAATTATACCGTGAAGATATCATATCAATAATACTCGATCTTCAGGTGACAAAAACTAGTTAATGCACGCGAACCCCCACAGGTACATAAACAAACGCATGTATATGTTCCTCACACAAGTACTAGACAGATAGGTGCCAAAAAGTAATTTTCACTTCTTTCCAGATGAAGTGGTAGAACTGTTTTATCTCAAGCTTTACGTAGAAAGATGAATGTATCCTGTCATGCCCCAGATTCCCTCGACTAGAGTTTGAGCCTGTACTATTATTTTCTTTTCAAATCACCCAGAGAATTCGCAAGTTTCCATATATAAATCAAAGCTCAAGTGGTAGTACAATCCATTTAACTTAATTTCTAAGTTCCAGTCGAGTAATGATACTTAAAAATGTTCTCACCATCCAAAACGTTACCAGACACCCTTGTATACCCTTCTCAAAGCAAATTCTTTTCTAGTCTTCTCTGTCCACAATCATTTACAGGCATGCCATCTCGAAGATTTGTGAACTAAAATAAACAGATGGTATCCATCAAGTGGATGGGTCAGCTGAACTAGGTTCGGAAATGCTACCAGATCATTCACAATCGATGTGCAACTGTAGTAATAAAGACACAAAATTGTGAACAAGAGGAACTTACAACACACATGCACAATCACAACTCTAGAGTTAGCTCCCATGAGAGTTTCCCAAAGTGCACATTGAAGATACTCACGTCAAAGCATTGATAAAAGGAAGTAAGCGAAGCAAGGCTGAGATAAACCCCTCTCCCAATTGAAGTTGAAGCATTTCAGCACGAGAGAGGGAGTGACAAAATACTATGACGCATCATTTACTGTTTTCTTTCTATTATATTTATCTTGCTGTCTCTATGTATCTATTTTCCCTTTTTTACATTTAGGAAAGACACCGTTGCCGGTGAAGGATGAGGAAAAAGAATAGAACGACTGACAGTTACAAGGGTGGTGGGGGAATCAAGTATGCTGACAATTTTATGGAAAACTTGTCTTTTTATAGTTCTAGTAATGCATAATCAATTTTATTTTTGTGATTACTAATTGATGATGTATTACCTGCCTACCTGCCACTTTATTGATCCATGTTATGCTTGTTTTCAAGTTGGACATTTAATTTGTAAAATTATGTCGTGTGGATTTTCAAGATGGTTTATTACTTATTACAATCATTTTTTATATTTATTTTATTTGTTTGTGTTGAGGCTTATGCGTCAAAATGAATCGTGACTTGCGCCTCGCCTTGTACAAGATTGTGCCTATTTAAACATTACATTGAATATTAGAGTTTTCCTGCAGTACATCACCAGACCCTAGTACTGTATAACTTAGCACCTAATAGTAACTAGCTCCCACACTTCACATTAAAGCTACCAAGTCATTCTCTCCTTGTCAATCATTTGTTTATCACGTTCCACCTCAGCCATTTCCCATGCACCGTATCCTTCATTTGAAATTCAATTTATACCTTACTTAGTTGGCAGTCAAATCATGGGGATATGTCAAATGCTCATAAGGATTCAAACATCGAGGAAAATGAATGCAAGCTTGCTCACCTAACCTTGTACCCTATTTTTATGATCTTAGGCCAATTTCACATAGTTAAAAATCATGTGGCTCGTACATCTGATAAAATAATATAGGCATCAATTCCAAGTACAACAATTATTCACATGATTGAATATATTGGTGCAATAATTGGATAATGTGCTACAAACTATGGACAATAACATCATTTTTTTAGTACTAGGGTATATTATCAGAGCTTGAAAGCATATCAAGCAATCTTAGTTTTTGACCTAAACATATTCTATGAGAACCAGAAAGAACCATTATTTCATACCATATGACGCTGTTAAACATGCATCCGCTGAAGTTTAATCAATTCTCTTTTATCGTATAAAAGGCCCCTCCAAAAGTTTCCAGCATTATTCAAATAACTTTAGTTTCAAGAAAAACCTTGGTATCTAGGGCTTCCTCTTACTACAAACTTCTTGTAGCTTAAAATGAACCAACAATTACATTATTTGTATACATTTTCATAATGTCGAAACCTTTGAAAACTAAGCAGCCTCATCAAACTAATTGATTTTACTGTTCAAATCATTTAAGTATAAAGATATTAAGTTCATAGAATAGACATCCATCTTCAAATTAGACTCATAAATGTGCTTTTAGAGTAATAAATAAATTTGTGCTCATTAAATGTTACCTCTAGAATTCAGTTCATTACACTCATGTAATTAGCAAAGATAAATTTATTCCGAGTTTAAAGTATTTTAATGCAAAGTTAGCCAGACCTCTTAAAGTTAATTTGATTTAGGAAACTAACGCCTTGAATAATATAGACCTTGTGCAGATATCTCCTGCTTACAGGTAATGATATTAGATCTTACATCAAGTAACTCAGAAGAAGCTTACACTTCTTGCAATTACCTAAAATTCAATATGCATGACCTCAGGACATCAAACCCTTTAATGGTAAATAACAAAGCTTGTAGACCACAACCTGAATGTGTAATTTCCATAGGAGTAATGTCCACTTGTTAAAGATCAAATTTTCACATTTCTTAACCTCACATACATCTCTTTATTTTATCATGCATAGCAACACATATATTAGCTGCAGAGTAAAAGAACAACATAGAGATGTAGAACAGCACAAAGATATTATTAACCATGTAAAAAGTATCATGTCATAGAGCTTTTAGTTTTCTTCCTTTCATTCTGGTGCACGTAGGTTCCCTCATCTATGGCATTTCTACTTGCAGATCTTTTCACCGTCTTTAGTCCTTCGACCCAGTTATCCCCACCCCCCAATTGTTTCTCTGTTCCCTTCACTGCAGGTTTTTTTCACTTCTGTACAGGCCTTTTCACTCCTCCCTCTTCTATTATCTTTCTTTCGCCTTTCCTTCTCTTCTCTTTTCTGCCAAAAATGAGGTCTATATAGAGAGGGCGTAGCAGATACAAGCTACCACCTCTTTAGCCAAAATATCACACAAATCAATTCCTGTCTGAAGTCCTAACTAAGTCATCATACTGTATAACCTTTCCCAACGTGTAAACTGGCATGCTCTCATTAGCATGTAGTAGCTAAGTCGTCCACGACTAATTGCCTTGATCAATGGCTAATCTCAGTAAGCATATTAATCTCACTTGGAAAAATCATGCACTTAGATATACATGCTTGATTACTAAAATCCTAGCTTCATACCTAATGGATTAAGTACAAACTAATCATTACTAAAACTAGTAAATTGTGTTTGGAACTAGTTAACAACATGACAGGGTTTTATAAATAGTAATACATGCAATCCGTGTGTCACGTACAGAAGGTGCCATGTTTAGGATGTGTTCATTCACAAAGCAGCCATGGGATAAATTGCTTAATTCTTCAAATCTTAACGGGAGGCCTAAAAATGTCACCCCAATGATATATCACTCAAGCTTCAGTACACTAGCACCCCCACTTATCTCCAGCTGAAAAGCTATAACACAGAGCATTTGATGGAGGAAATATTAAATATTTATAAACACTCTTCAATCATACTCAAGGAGTTCGAAATTAAAACTTGGATTGGGCAGTTACAGCAATTCTGTGTAATTACATTATATTATGATGGTCAGAGATGGATGAATCAATAGATGCATAGCACACTGTAACTGGATGGTTCTAACCATCAACAGAAAAATAGGAGCTTGGGGAATCTCATCATACAACAGTTGTGCATTATACAAAAACAGAATTGCCAGATACCGTTCTACATTTGAATATTAACCTACCCCACGCTAAAATTAATTAGCAGAATGGATAAGCATAATAATTACGAAGGACCATAAAAGCAATAAAATTTACATTATACAGGCTTCACAAATCACAAGAGTCCACATCAGTAAATAACTCCATATGAAATAAGGGAATCGTAATAATATTAATCGAATTTCAGTTCACAAAAGGTCTCAAAACTGTAAACGGACGGTGTTTATAGATGCCACATGAGTCCTAATTAGTAAATGACTTCTTTAAATCCAAAATTAACAAAATTCTGCTCACATACTCCTACTGTGACATATCCATAACTCTAAATTTTCAATTATCAAACGTCTTTTTATGTATTCTTGTTTGTAACCCTTCTAATTGAGTAAAACAAGTGAGGATGGGAAAGTTCAACAATATATAGCATTTACCTAGATGTTTCACTGTAGGTTGTCGGCAAACACTCTTCTGGTGCTTCATTGCCATCCTGAATATGATTGGTTTCTTCAAATTTTGAGTTTTTCGCAAGGCGGTACAGGGCATCACGAAGGCAAATTCTGGTATTCTCTGTCAACTAGCAAGATAAGATTGAGAAAATAACTTGTGAGCATCTCATATTTTAGTGAAATGGTTTAGCACTTCTAGATATCTTGCTTTCTCACCTGCACAGTCAAGCTTCTAAGCTCCAAATATACAGATTCCTCCGAGGATGTTTCCTCCTCTGTGATGTGCTTATCTTCACTGTTGTGCTCCGATGAGAATGGGATGTCAACCTCCATTGCCTTTAACAAAAATTGTCAAGATTAAAAATATTCAGCAAATCAGGCCTTGAACAGCCATGCCAATGCTTCAAACGATAATCATGAATATGATAAAAGTTTTAAACTACACGGTTATATTGATATCCACCAGAATTAGCATCTACCAAAACATATCCGGAAACCAGACTACCAGAGTTCTTCTTACCAATTGTGATTCCAGAACCAATACTGGGTTACTAGCTACTATAGCGTGTTCTCTTAAAGATATCTCTTGTAATTAGTTGCTTACACATTTATGAAAGAATGATCACCTTTGCCAGCGATAAGGGATCATTGCTCAGTTCATTCTTGCAGTCTGGTGAGACAGAAAAAGCGTATTCTTTTAGATCCTTTGAGCGTCTTGTATTGTCTATATGGTCTTGAACAGTCTTAGACTCTAAAATTAGATCTCTTGAAAGATTTGATGGCATCACATTGTCATTGCTAGAAGTTGGTGAAAAATTAACTGAACCCGGAGCATGGATTCCACTTCCATCCTCTTCAAGTAATGAATGCCTGCAAATAATTAGTAGAAGAGTTGAACTTCAGGAGTATAATTTATACAAAAATGATAAACAGTTTTAACATAAAAATGTGTTCTAATAATCTCTAAAATTGATATTCCATGAAAATTGTTTTAGATGTGACTGAAGCCAAAGAAATGTAAAATTGGAATTTTTAAGTGCAATGACTTCGTTTCGAAGTGTCCATACAAAATAGCCGGCCCAAGCCATCACTGCTGTACTTTCTCTAATAAGTATAATAGTGTGGTATCTAATCACATCACTTTTACAATTCCAGTGATAGGATAGAACAGTAGAAGAGCCAGAGCTTCAAGCAATCGACGATTAACCAAACTTAAATTTTCTGTCTACAAACAAATCACTGAGGCTACTGTTCCTAAATAACAGCTTACCTTGAGCATGAAACTTTGAAATATTTAATAAAGCATTAGATGCACATGCATGATGCATGAAATCAGGTATCTTAAGCCCAGAAGTTACGCTTGTACACGAAAATGTCATCAGCCTCATCAAATCTGGCAGAGTCGTTGAGTTTAAAATCCAATTGTTCACGAGAATGAGCGCTCCATTGACAAAAATCATCACGCAAACCTATACAGTCACTTGAACTACAAAGCTGGTCAACTTCACTGGAAAAAGTCATCCCACTCAATACAAGTTCTTCCATTCCTGCAATACTGCATTTCCTAGGGGAATTGAAGCTTCCAAATGTTGCGTTCTCCCAAGGAGACAAACTATATGGTGATGGAAGCATGTCAGACACCTCCTTATCATTTGGTACGATAAGATCTTCGATATCACTTCCAAAGTACCAATCCATTGAATTTGCCCAAACGATAGTATCACCTACACACAAGAAGACTGAGAACAGTTCAGCGTATTGAAACAGTTGCGTTATGCACCACTTTATTAGAGTCTGTCACAAAGGCCTATATCACTTGATCATGTGAATCAGTTGACACTCTTATGCTACCCAAGAGACATTTATTTAGTAGTCTTCTATTATTAACATTTCTATTCTTGTCTTTTCCTCTCATATTAATTATTAAAGATAGTAATATAGAGTTTCTCTTCTCAGAATGAAAACAGTATCTAATCCCTTACCTTTCAATCCCTCTCGAAATAAACATCCGCTTGACTTTTTCTTATCATCATAATGATTTATATAAGTCATACTAATCTATCCAATCTTTCAACTCCAAAAACTTTCAAAATTAGCATTCCCTGTCACTCAAAAAGAGTTGTACTGTGTGTATACACCCATGGTGTACAGTCCCCTCACCCGTGGGACCCCTATTGTAAGGGGGCTGTACACCAGGGGTGTCTGGAGCCAATTTGACCATTGAGAAATTAGTTTAGGACAAAGGCTTGAATGTTTGCATTGCCAATGAAATTGAACAAATTTATTTACACGCTATACATGGCAACATGATAAGCAATTAAAAGCAAATTGCATCTTCTGAAATTAACAATGCAAATTACATGACTATACATTTCTTTTCAACTGAATTCCAAATGCACAGAATGACAGAAACAACTGGAATTCAATACTTGTAAGACAATTTTTGTAAACCAAACGCCAAAGATGGTTTAGAGCTCAAAGCAGAGTTGAACAAGGAGATGTTGGTTTTGGGAGCTCATGGCAGCCAAAGATGGTACCAGGGATCTCCAGAAAGATGGAGAATTTTGATTTCGGGTTTGTGACGACTGATGATTATGGCTGTGTGAGTCAAGGGGTGGAAGGATGAAGAAGAGATTTAGATTTTCATGCAAGGACAAAAAGGGGGGGTAAAAGTTTGTGAGTGATAAGGAGAGTGATGAGGAGTTTGGTGAAAAGTTCTCTTTTTTCTAATCCATTTAGTATGAGAAAATCAATACTTTCATCCTTAATTTCTACTATAGAAATTGAACAGAATCAGATCAATATGTGTCAAATAGTTCATTAAGGATCAAACCAATATGTATCTAGTAGGCGCCATTTCCAAAAGTTTTAGTACACTGAATAGTATTTCCCATTTGCCACTGTGCCAAAATTCAAAAATTCTAACATGTGAAAAGATAATTGACTTCTCCTTCAATTTTGTATTTCGACATCCAGGAAAATAAAATGTTTTAATAAACCAGTGGATATTCGTCTTGAAACAAAGGAAGGGTACTGCAATTAGTAATCAAGATTCAAGGTAATAAACCAGAATCACAAGTGTATAATTCCCTCTTTTTTTAAGTTTCAGGGGAAAATACGCGAATTTCTTTAGAAGGCGCAAATAAATATCACATGAACATAAAATTAAAAAAAAATAAAAACCGATTACAAGAATACATCCAAATGGGTAAAATTTCAGCTGTTGTCCACTAAAATCTAAACTTCAAGCCACAGGAAAATCGAAATTAAGAAAAAAAAAAGAAACATACCTGAGTAAAAAGGAGATTGATGAACAAAAACAGTCCCGAATTTAGGAAGTTAATCAGGAAAATATGGCGACTAAAGAGCAAACTACAGTGGCCTTAATGGCTCAAAACTTTGAATTTATAGAACAAAGCACTATATCTGAAGTGACGGAAAAAGCCCACTTGTGACTTTCTACAGTTACGTAAAACTGAATTATAGTCAAGGGTATATTTGATGAATCAGGGAAGGAGGGTCCGTTTGGGGGCGAGGGATGATTTGTGGCTGAGAATTGTGTGCAGAGGAATTAGTGGCTCAGGAGTCTCTATTCAAAAATGAAATTACATTGGTTCACGTGGATTTATGGTCCCACCAACATCATGTATTTCCTCGCGACACCTAATATTACTTGTGTTTTTCCATCTGTAAGAAGCCACTCCACATAAATGCACCACAAAACTCACAATGGGGTGGTGGGCCCCACTGTGTATTAAAAAATATAAACAATGTGCAGGCCCCACATGGTGTGTGTATTATGGCCAATTTCTGTTGATTTTTCATAAAATTAAAAAAAAAAAAAAAAAGCTTGAATCCCAACTTTGAAGTCCCCCACCGTCCCGCCCCTAGAACATTGTGGAGGAAGTAAATCGCGGGATGTGCCTCAACAGTTCAGAATACAAGAATTGTTATACTGGTGCCCACAAAGAGTCCAATTTCGTACTTTGTAAGAGTCAGGAATCGAACCTTCACATTGCGGCTGTCAGCTCAACAGAAACTACCTCATTCATGTCATTTGCATCACTGAACTATGGAACTTATTGAACTCACATCTTAAAATTACGAAAAAGCCCTATAAATAGGCAAGAAGAGTCTAAAGAAAAGTAAACCCCTTTGGTGGCCATTTTTTGAGAGAAATATTATTTTCAATAGTGATATTTTGGAGAATGCGTTGTTAAAATTTATAGAAAAATTTTAGATTTAAGTGTAAAATATTTTATTATACGAATATATGGTTGAAAAATGAATGTATAGAAAAAAAAGCGTTTATAAAAAAATGAGAGATGAAGAGGGCTAAATACATTTCATAATTTATCGAATAGTAACGTTGTATGATTAAATCACTTTTTCCATGCGCAATGATTCCACGGTAGCAAGACTTGTCCTCTCGCTTGGAGGATTCATCCCTTGGGTGGCAGTGGATTTGGCTGGCAATGTTATGTTGCTCCAATACCTGCAATGAAGGGCGGGAATGAGTCCCTTGTCCCCCTCTTGCACGAGAATTAGTACCTGAGAAGAACAATAGGAAAAAGAATTTGTACAAGTTTTTACCAACGAGACTGATGAAATAGGAAAAAGTCACGAAATTTTTGATAGAATTTTTATCAATGTTGACGTGGCAACAAATGATTGGACTTTTTTTCCCCTTTTCATCTTTCAATCAATTCTAGTCATGTGTTGTCTGTCGAAATTTTATGTCAAGATTTTTTGTATTCGTAGCATGATTGAATGAAATATTCACAAATGGTGGAGAGACATGCCTCAAAATCCGAAGCCCTCCTGGGGACACGTTAGGGGTGGGTGGATGGGGTAAGTTTGGACATCTCAACTTGTAAATGGTTAATCTACGTAACTACGTTTGATGTATCGTGCCAGACATATAAAAGAAGTAAACATGATTTTAAAATTTTTTAAAGAACTAAATAAACTTGACTTTGTTTTCTTATA
The DNA here is from genome assembly GCA_903798385.1 of Fraxinus cuspidata. Classification (NCBI taxonomy): domain Eukaryota; kingdom Viridiplantae; phylum Streptophyta; class Magnoliopsida; order Lamiales; family Oleaceae; genus Fraxinus; species Fraxinus cuspidata. Next base: position 52,804 of record CAIGRP010047459.1, read on the forward strand.
AACGAACGACCTGTCAAAAAATGTGGGGCTTCTAACAGCATTGCGTCATGTTTTTATCCATGCAAATCTTAGTTGGCATATTTTACACCTCCAATGGTGTTCTCAATCCATCTTGGAAAATTACGGATTCAAGTCAAAACGCCTCAACAGATTGCAACAATAGTTCAAAATCACTAAAAGGTTTTTTCAATCCATTCACTGGATAGTGTAAAGCTGAATAACGTAATCGTCAAAACTATAAAATCGACTTGAAATTGCTGTTTGAAATCTTTGATTGAGATCCATGTGGACCGTCAACATTTGATTTTTAATTGAAATAAATCCCTTCGACGTGGTTTGGTTTAGGCACTTTTTGCAAAATGTTTGAAGTCATCAAAACGTTCACAAAAAAACTGAAAATAAATGGTTGATGTAGTGATTTGCACTAAAAATTAGTTGCAAAGTAACAAGTAACCTATTGTGATTCGTCAATATTTGGATGTTGTAGAAGCATTGAATGATTCAACAAAAGTTGTGGAATATGTTATCGTATTTTATCTTTCTATTCATTTTCTTTTATTAGTTGCTTGTGGAATATATTATCGTATTTTATCTTTTTATTCATTTTCTTTTATTAGTTGCTTAAATCATTTTCTTTCTTATCATCGATCTCCTATAATTATGACATCTTGTCCTTAATAATGATTTTGTTCAAATATATCGTTAGGTTGTTTTCAAATGAAGAAAAAATATTTTCTCTGTGTTTGTTATTTTTAGTTATTTAGAAGGGGGCAATTAAGAGTTTAATTACCTCTCATTATAATCTCGTTATAATTTAAAAGTCGAGTCAAACTTTAATTTTTATTTTTTTTGTAGAATCCACAACTACTACTAACTTATCCATCACTTTATAAGACTTATAAAGAAATCCAAACAAGCACTCATAACAGACAATTTTTTGGAAGAATCAAGACTTGAAGTGCAAATTAATAGCACGTTGAGAATAAGAATATGACCAAAAAAGTTAGAAAAATTTAGGCCCTGTTTAATTTGTCCAACTTTCCATGGAATTTCATCTTTGTCCAAAAATGAGTGTTTGATTGGCTGGATTTTCTAGGCAATGGATTTTCTTGCATTTGCCCACTCGCACACCAATTCATTTTTTTATTATTATTATTTGCAATGACACCAAATTTTATAACCAATTGTAAAAAAAAATTCACTTTAATTGTCAATTTTCATGTAAAACAAAGTCAAACGAACACTAAACTTTGATAAAAACGGTTTTCTGGGAAATTTTTTTATTTTTGGCAATAAAAACAAATTTTATAACCAATTGTGAAAAAATCATCACTTTAATGGATAATTTCCATGTAAAACAAAGCCAAACGAACAAGAAAATATCCAAAATTTAAAATTTTCCGTGTGAAAAATTATGTCAATGAAACGAACTTAATTAACAATTCCCTAGAAAAACAAGTTTTAGGCGTTTCTCTGAAATTCGTTTTCTTTCCACCCATTTTTCACAATTGCAATCAAACGGACCCTAATTAGTGTAATTAAAAAGTGGTGCAACAAGGTTTGCGGGCTACTGCACATGGAGCGAGATTTACTCAGTGCGCACTCATGAGTAGCGACTGCGAGTTCCTACATGAAAAAAAAATGTGGTGCAACAATATAAAAATATAGTACCGATATAGTTTTATTTATTTTTATTTTTTTTAAAAGGAAACACGAAGATGTTGATTTGACCGTAAATAGGGAGATTATTATTTAACAAACTATTAATTCTATATCGATTTTAACTTTATAAACGGTGATTTAACGGATTTATTTGGTCTTCTTACATACTTGCCATAATGGGTCAAATATTAAAAATTGTTTCCATAATCTGTTTAAGTTCTTTTATTAATTGTACATGGAATTGTTTCCAAAATTGGTAAAAAACTTTTCCTAATTCGACACTTCCGAACCTCTATATAATGAATGCCATTGGTTTTTCATCTCGTTAAGGAAAAAAAAAAAACTTTCAAAAAGCTCCCAATAATATGAAATTTTCTCTCTTCTTCTCGTTATGAAAGAAAAGAAATCTAATCTAGCTACAATGGAGCGGCCGATTAAAGTGCGAGAAGTATGGCAGTATAATTTGGGATACGAGTTCGATTTGATTCAAAGAGTTCTTCACCAGTATTCATACGCGTCCATCGACACAGAATTTCCTGGAGTAATTTACCATCATCCAGAACTACATTATTCTCGTCTTTCTCCCGTAGAAAGCTACTCGATCATGAAGAAGAACGTCGACGCTATGAAACTAATTCAGGTCGGGCTCACTTTATCTGATGAAGAAGGCAATCTGCCAGATTTTGGGACGGAATTTTGCTATGTATGGGAGTTTAATTTCCAGGAATTTGACGTCGATGAAGATCTCCAAAACCCACAATCCATAGGCTTGCTTAAGCGCCAAGGCGTCGACTTTTCGAAGAACAAGCGAATGGGAATTCTTTCCATTCAGTTCGCCGTGCTTTTTATGACTTCTGGGCTATCATTGGCTCCGACATGGGTGGACAGAAATCGAACGTGGGTAACTTTTCACAGCACGTACGATTTCGGATTCTTGATAAAAATATTGTCCCAAAGAGAACTTCCAGATAATCTGTCAGAATTCATGGGATTGGTAAGAATGTATTTTGGGGTGAAGGTGTTCGATATGAAGCAGATGATGGGATTTTGTGGGCTTTACGGCGGCCTTGAGCGGATGGCGAAGAGTTTGAACGTCGACAGAGTGGCCGGAAAAAGCCACCAGGCAGGGTCCGATAGCTTGCTTACTATGCAAGCTTTTATGGAGTTGAAGAAGGTTTATTTTAGCGGTCCGGCAATGGAGTTCTTGAATGAATTTAATTACATTTTACATGGATTAGCCAATGTTGTTGCTGTCTGAGTACTCGATTTTTGTAAACAATCAAAATATAAAATCAGAATTTAGTTAAAAGCTACATGGATTCGTTAATGCAATTATGCAAGTAATTCTCTATTGACACTTCATAAACATACATGAACAAACTTCCGATAACTATTATGGATTAATGCCACTCAGTTGACGTGCGATTGTAAGTGATACCACACGGTAACATAATTTATTGAAAACGAGTGTGCTGAATTTTGTTCTGGCTAATTTATTTTTTTAGTGAAGTGCGATTTTTTTAAAGATTGACTCGGATTTTTAATTGGAAAAGGTAAAGAATAAACGGGTCAAAAGTTGATCCGCTTGAACGGAATGTTAGTAATAAATAAACATAATGTATATTTATTTTTCGACAAAATCCAAAAATTTAAAAATTCTCACAAAATTCTTCCCGTCTAATTCAAATTCAGAGTAAAAAACGATTTCTTCTGAATTATTGTGATGATATTTTGCTTTTTCCTTCTTAAAGTTTGCTAAAGATCAGAACTCCACATCTTTATATTATATTAGAAGTTGTTTTTTCATATTTTGGTGTTAATTTCATCACAATTTCATTCTACAATCAAAAGCACCTTTTATAGGTGACGTAGTAATTTTTATTTTGAAGCTTTTCACTATGGAATTTTCTAAAATTTTGTTCGAATTATTTAATAAATATTTCGTAATTCTTGTTTACATTTGATATTTACATAATCCAGAAATAAAATAAAAAAGATCGTCTCATGTTCATGTTAATTATGATTACATTTTCATGTATGAAAAGCTGACTTACCTTGAGAGAGGAGATGGTCCGGGCCCGTTTCTCCATACGTTTTGTGATTTATTTTTATATTCCATCTGGTTAAAAACATAGAAGTTAAAAAGTACTGGTCACAAAAAAATCAAAAATTTTTAAGCGCAATAAGCGACCCAAGTGCTATTTTTACCTAAGGTTTGCTACTTCAAGGCATTTAACAGTATACGTGCCTTGTCATTTTCGGGTCCAATTTTATCAACTTATTCATTTTGACATCTCTACATTAAAAGGTTACATATCTTCATTTTTTGGGTTTTTAAAAGGGAAAATTACCTTAACCCTACAATTAAAGATTAGTTTTCATAAACAATGGGATTAAGTTTAAAATTCAAATTTTAGGTGATAAATAAAATTATTGTAATTAATAAATTTAATTAAACCTAACAATTTCATTTTCAAACCTTATCATTTTGAGTAAAATGTTTGAACAATCACTAACTTTAACATGGTCACGACTTACTTACTGAACTTCAAATTGCGTCTCAATGGTCACTGAACTTTCACCCATTTCACCGCACCCAACACTCACCAAATTCTGTTACCAACAATACTGACGTTGTAGACGGAAAACACACGTTGAAGGTGATAGCCATTTAAAATTTCGACAACTCACAAATAGGGATAGCAAAAAAGCTCGCTGGCTCGGGCGGCTCGGGCTCAGCTCGAAAAAGCCTGAGCCAAGCCCTGCTCGGGCTCGGTTCCATAGAGCCAGGCCGGGCCGAGCCTCATTTTGGGGCGTCGGCTCGAGCCGGACCCGGCTTGGGCTCGTCACTGGCCCGTGACTAAATAATATATTTTTAAAAAAATTAAATTTTTTTAAGTTTAAATATATGTTTTATATATTAATATTTAATTATT